>BPUM01001015.1:0-248517 GCA_020521455.1 Prunus kanzakura | reverse complement strand
TTGCCGTATATATATTTTAGCCCTGATTTTTTTCTTGTACAACAGACAAATCGGTCAAGACGGGATTCTTCTCATAATTAGCTTTCTTGTAGTACAAGGATTTCAATCTCTGTACATATGTACAAAGATACTAAATATTATATAATATTTTCCTGCCATAATTAGGCTTGATGTATTCATATAATTGGGGGGAAAAGGACGACTAAACTGATTGGGGGAGATACTAACCAAAAAACAAATTTAATTGGGGGAGATGTTGCGGACAAAAACAACAGGAAAGGGGGAGAGGTTGAAGAGAACGGAAATAGAAAGAAAACAAAACCCCTAAACGATAGCAGGAGTCAAGGTTCAAATCGTTAAGTTCAATTAGAGTTTTTCTTCTCTTTTTAATTATGAAAAAAATTTCAATCTGTTGGATCAAATTTTAATGAGATGACATATGGAGAGAAGAATTCAAGTAGATCATGGAAGAGAGAATCTAAGGTGAGGATCCGGATTCCGTAGTAGTTTGACATGTTGTAATTTTTTTAATGAGGTGGCTAAATAATTAGTTTTCTTTCCTATGTCAACATTTTGTTCTCAAATAGTTAAGAACACCAACTCTCAAATTCTAGATTATGCATAACCAAAAAAAATTCTTAGAAAGAAAGAATTTGGACTTCTGATTTTTTTTATTAATAAATTTTCTCTCATGCGTCAAAGTTTTTGAGACATTCCTCATCAAATTCCACTAATGGTCAAATTATGAATTTTTTTTTTTTAGGTCGAAGGAGAGAGAAAATCAGAGCTCCAAAAGTCAAATTATGATTTCTCTATTCTTAAATTGTTGCTGAAATAGGAACTTATATTTATTGATTGTTAACTATACCACAATTATTTCCTATTTCTTGGTATATACTATACCACAATTATTTCGTACTTGTTACCATGTAATGCTCGAGAACTGGTACAATTACTACTTTACATGCTAAGACAATTTGTATTGCCCTTTCGCAGTTCACTCATCACCGGGACACGTTTCGAGAAACTGTCTTATTTTACGTAGTTCCTCGGTTGTAAGATGAGGATCTTCACTAGTCAACCTCTTCCGGATTGCAGCACTAGTACTGTCAGGATCATCCTCAACAACCTGCAGGAAAAGCTCAACAAATGAGAAGAAACATGCTGCAAGTTTTTAAGTTTTGGATTAGAATCTGTTCACCAGGAGAAGCCAAGGTTCCTATTCCCAAAAATTATGCAGCACATTCTTTGCTACATTCTTTTTTTATATAAATAATTTTAATTCCAATTTCCATGATGATATATTGTCATATATACATTTTTTATTTTTTGCCTCTTTTTCTTTAATAATTTACAAATTCAAGACTCAAAGCTGAACCTTACTTGAACATAATTGTTGACATGGCCATCCTGGTTGGGAGAGGTGAAAAGCTCGTATTTGTTATGCGTCCATGCACCATCAATAATGTACTTATATTCATATCGTCCTTCCTGCAACACGAGTTTATTTCCAGAAATTGATCAATACATGCAACATTCTATGTTTGAATCTTATGCAATCCTTTTTCAAGTCAGCATGGCTCACTTCTAGATGGAATTATCTCCCTATTAATTGACAAACATTTTTAGACTTTACTAGAACGATAAGTTGATGATCCATGTTAACCTGAGAAGGTCAAACATAAGCATACTTTTGATTCAGACAAATGCTTACCGGCAATTCCCTCTTGAGAATCCACAAACCCTGTTCCTTATTGAACTCTAAAGGAATCCTCTGTACAAGCATCACAAGAGAACATCATTGATTGAAAAAGTCTGTACTTCATATTTACAGGTAGCATATGCTACAGATTAAAATCATAATTTGAAGCTATAGCAAGCATAGAAGTCTGCCTCGGAACTTAAGGTTGAAATAAAAAGATCGTTACCTGACCCCATCCAATATCGAGTCCAGAGATTTCCACTGTAGTGCAATTATGATTTCCCCAAGTTAATGTGACAATCCTTTTTTCCATGCCTGTAAGCTTCAAATGAGAAGATACATGACACATGAGTTTGTAATAAATTCCTTTTTATATGAGTCTGACAAAAGAAGACAAATATTAGATCTATGAAAACTTACTTCATTTAAGATTAGTTTCCTTTTAGTTCAATACGTAAGTTCATTCTAGGTAACTACGTCAGGTATTACAATGAATAACTAGAGTCAAATTCGGAAATCTAAAGTCTTCACATCTCCACCATTCTCTACCTTTCTTTTCTTGGTGAATAAGAAAATATATTTAGATATCGGTACGAAGAAACATAAAAGAAAAAAACAAGGGGGAAAATACCTCCCCTACTGCAGTTTTTATCACTAATGAGATGAAAAACATACCCAGCACTGTCATAATTCCAACATTTTGTTACATATAGATGATCTGACCACCAACACTATCGAGACAAAAGATAAAAAGAAGCTGACAAAAGGAGAAAAGGAAAGCACGTTGAAAAACCTAAAACAGGAATATCTAGGCAGAACTTTCTAAAAACATGCTCATGTGAGGAAAACTGTAGTAAGCTAATTTCAGAATCCCATCCATTATGGCAGAATTTCAACAAACTGTATCAAGTAACAACATGCATCCCGAAACTGTTCTACTATATCATCATCTTTTCAAGTTGAAAATTTATACATGTGAGAAACCGGTAATGAGAATAGACTTTTTAAGAAACGCTTCATATGAAATAACAGTAAAGGAAAAAAGAGACTCACAATATCAGCAGTAGCATTTTTAATAGCATCCAGTTTTGGGCAGCACGATCGCTTGCTCTGCATTAAATTTAGAGTGAGATACTTCTGAGACATTGCGAAGATCCATATTTATTTATGCATTACATTTGCCCACTTTCTCATTGCTTGAGTTAGCTGTCATACCACTGATACAAACTTTCTTACTTTTTTCTTCCCAAAAATAGCAATGTCATACAACTGCATAAAATTCATGATTGATTTTGAAACTTGACGTTCAAGGTTCTGCCATAGTTTTGTGAATCCAAAATTAAATTTCTAGCATCCTTTCTTTTCCTATTTTCTTTTTTGACAAATGACTTAAAACTTTCATTTTCGCTAACTAAAATGCACATGGGCTAACAACATGATGATGTATTGATATATTGGGAATATCAGAATAGGTCAACGAAACAGAAAATTACCAACAGTAGATTGACAGCATCTGTCAGCTTGTATCCCTGTACCCAGAACATGTAAGCCAACTGCCACCATAACAACATTTCAGAACAGTTTTAAAAAGAGAAACATACCAGATTGATCTGCGTAAACAAGCATATGAAATGAAAGTAACTGCAAGCTCGAACTTAAATAAATTTGAAGTTGCAAGTTATGTGAACCCTCTCAACATTTCTCATTCGTTTCTCTTATAGTCAAGACTATTCTGATATCCATTTATCTATGTATACCCGTCTATTGTTGTTGGCTTCGTATGACTTGAATAATTTTATACAAAATTTACTCGACTGAGTACAATAGCATTTTACCAAATATTCGGAAATAAATCATTCATTGTCCGTTGGAAAACCATTGTGTGATATGGGCAAGAGAATGAGCTTATATCGCATTCACTTTTGAATTATTTAAGTACACCAGAAAGCCATTAGACCAGCACAAAGATGTAGTAAAAAAAACATAAGAGAAGCTGAGGTTCTCAGATGTGAACAAATGTCAATGCATTGACAAAAATTTATAACACTAATCATAAATCAGCTTCAACCTCATTGATATGGTTACAGAAAAATATTCATACTTCAACAAGGGAGCAGCAACTTGCTATTCTTGTCCACCAAATTAAACGTAATATATATGTATATAGTTGCACTGCCTTACGACTACCTTGTACCAGTTGGTTGGGGTGACCCTAAACAAGTTCGTAATAATACACTTAACATTATGTAGGTATTTATAACTCAAAGAGGTAGCATATAAATTGGTAAATAAGAGACAATTTTTTTGCAGGAAACAGAAAATGAAAAAGAAAATAATCATCAATCATTTTTATTATTTAAATTTGTAAAGACTGGCAGGACTGGCAGCAATCAGTCCAGAGATCTCAAGAAACTGTCAGCTCTACGGATCTTCTAATAGTAAAGCTAAATATTTAGCTGCAGAGCAATATGAGCAACTACAAAGACAATACACAAGCGGTCTCATGGGTACACTGCAGTACAGGAATTAGCTTGGCAAATATCATTGTTATGCTTTTAACCAAAAATACTCCCTCATTTTTGGCTCGAACATAGGTTAGTTTACTAAAAAGTATGTCATTTTCCCTTGTCCGTAGGTTAGTTACTACAATACATGATTTTCATTTGACCAAAAATCCTCCCACATTTTAGGTTACTTTACAAAAACGTTTCCCCTAGTTCCTGCATAACACAAGCACATAACACAAATTGGAGGGAGAGTTGAACTTCATGAGTTCCATAACGTATTTGCTCAAAATCTGGGTAAAATACCATTAATTTTAAATACAAGGTTAACAATATACCGCAGCAGCAGGAGCTCTTCCAAGTCCAGCAGTGCAATGCACATAAGTGACACCTCCATTTCGGTTTATGGCCTTATATAATTTGCTAATGACAGCAGGAAGCCGAAGACGTAGATCATATGCATCAAAATCCCTGCAACATCAAACATTATAATGAAGCAAGTATATTGAATGTGTGCATACACAGACACACACCCCAACCCCCCCTCCCCACAAGAGGAATGAATTAGTAATTTAGTAACGGAAAATAGAAAACTGTAAGTGAGAGTTTATAAGGTAGCTATTGAATTGCTCTCCAAACAGAGAAAAAAAAAAGGATGGTTTGATCATATTTTTGTTAAAATCAATGTCAAGATGGACAAGGAAATCACAGAAGGGGAAACAGAAATCAAAGTTCACTGCTTCTACTTTTCAGTAATGACAAACAAACTCATGCTTCCATGTCAGAAATTCATTCTGGAAAAAAAAATATCAACAACTAATTTTAAATAACTAACCTTATTTCAGCACGCAAGTGTTCAATGTCATCAAATGTTTTGGCATACTCTCGAATGGCACCAATGTCAACACTAAAATATCTGGAAGAACTGGTTAAGGAATTTATAGTTTAATTTTCTTCTAACTAAACTAAACTGTCACAGTCGTCTCAAATGACCAACACATTACAAATATTACCTCATGCCTAATGAAGTGAACCACATCAATAATTTTTTTTCCAGTAAAGCATTATAGTCTTGCAATAAATTGTCACAGTTGCTTGCAATATTTTTGCTCACAGTTGTCTCAAAATACTCCAGGATACTCCAAATCTGAATCTTGTTGCAAGCAAAAAATAGTCTTCACTCCGATGCTTCGAAGCTTGTCAACATCTTTCGGAGTCTGGTGAGAAGTAAAATGAAACAATCAGACTAGGGAATTTTAAGAATGGATCATATTTGTTCATATGACCGGTTATGAAACAAGAATCACCTGTAGGCAAGACCCCACAATCAGATCTGGACGTATGAAGTTGTAGTTCATACCTAGCTCATGCCTATAGGTCAAGACTGCATCAAAAAGTTATATAAGAGACTAGAGTGGTTAGCTGCAATCACAGAAACAAAGCAACATACAAATAGAAATCAATCTATATTCTAAACAATATGCGCCCTCTAATCCAGATTGCCAAGACAGTAAAATCATACACTCAATATCTCGTTTCTCAGTATATTGAGCCAGGCATATAAAAAACCCATGCCTGATTAACTTACCAGCACCCATGGCTTCGGTCATGTTAGTACTATACATCTCAGATTTTTCCTCTTCTGCCTCGGCACCACTCGTCTCAGCACTAGACGTGGAACCAGAAATTGCCTACAGAAAAATACATTTGAAATATTCAAATCACAACAAGCAGCAAGGGCGATAAAAGCTTACAAGTTACAAGACAACAATTCTCTAAATAAATCAGACAACTGATCTGGCATGCACACTGCTCATTGCCCATCATTCCACAGCAAAACACATAGACCCACAGACACACACAAACATATTGACTACTTAACATAATTGGGCCACTTTCAGCCTTTTGTTATTATTATTATTATTATTATTTTGGTAAAACGCACAAGTTAAATCATTTCAAAATGTACATATAAATTCAAACCGTCGATGTGTAATGATGAGCATAATTCATAATTTATGATATCATGTACTATGGCATAGCTAGGAGGAGCTACAAGTTTAGTCCAAATGCTGAAACTGGGAAAGACAGCATGTGTGGGTTACTTTCTTAGTGCTTTCCATTATCAATTTACTAGGAAAATGCATCCATTATCTACTTCTCTTAAACCATGACAAGGTACCAATTACTTTAGAAGCTTAAACTAGTAACAACAGACTGTTATTTAGAGTGATTCATTCCAAATTATCTTCTGAAAAGCACCAAACTCTGAATTGGGAAAATGATTCAGCTGGGTAAGCTCAATTACAAATGACAAAAAGATGCATACATACATTACTACTTCCATCTTCCAGACTCCAGAGTTGTCAATAACACAAAAGGAAAGAAAAAAAAAATACCCAGAAACAAAACAACCCAATAAAGAAAATAGGTTTATAATATCCACACATGAGCAATAATAAACAATTGAAGCAAATACTCAGTCCAAAAATCACAGAATTCTTAAAATTCTTAATCTACCTTGACGGCCATACGTCGGGGCAGATCAGTGCTACTCATCATTCCCTGCATTTGAGAAAAAATATTCGTAAAAATAAAATTTGCAAAATATTTTACACAAACGAACACATTTTATATGTATTTATATGTAAGTACGCGTGTAATGGCGAAAGAGGAGTGTACCAGAGTTGTGATACAGAACGAAGGCTTTCTGGGATTGCATCTGAAGCTACGTAAAGGCAAAACAGAGGATCTGGAATTTGGAAAAATGAAAAAAGAAAATAATTAATTTGATTGATAAAGAAAATTGGGAATTGCTTTGGAATATATGTGTTCGGAATTGGATTGGAAGTTGATGGCAGACCCTGAAAGATTCTGAAGACAGTTCATCTCTGAGCAGAAGTATGAAAAGATCTTTTCTTTCAATCTCACAGAGAGAGCTCAGTCTTCAAGTGACGATATTTTATTGGCTTGGCTTATATAGACGTTTGCTCCCTCGGCATAAATTAAAAAGGGATGGCCTTTTTGGAGATTCTCGAAAATGCCACTTTTCTTTGATATGTTTGTTTATTACAAGTGGTGATTTGGTCAGTTCTTTATCTTTTTTAATTGCGAACCGTAGATTTCATGTCTATCTTTTGCTAATCAGTTTAATTTGATACTAATTAATGTCATCATTTTCTTAATGCAAGTGGTAAGATTTAGCCCAGTTTGAGATTGCTTTTTTTTAAAAAAAAATCAAAAACCTGCTTCACTTTAAAGTTAAACAGTTTAAGGTGTTTGGTAAAAATAAAATATCCTGATTAGTTTAAAAGCGGTGACCTTTTAAAAGCATTTAAAAGTAAGCTCTATGTTATTTTTCAAAGTTGCTTTCAAAAGAAGCAAAGATGAGCCCTTCATGAATTTTTTTAATTCCCAAAACATAATCATTAATTTTTGAAAATTGGCATCCTATAAACATTCCTACGCTGATGATCTTATGTTGGAAGTTCGTCATGCTAAGAGGTCAATCTTAATTCCCCCTAACTTGTCGGTGGATTAGGAGATAAGGAGATGGTTTTGGTGCTTTGGACGGCTTCGATCTAACGCTCATTTTTATGCCCTGTACAAAGAACTATGTGTGCATAGGATGTTTTCTTTGACACTTATGGGCTGTTTAGCCTGTCTAAGAAAATGAGTTAGAGCTAGTTTTTATTGTTTGGGTCTTAAAATTTTGAGTTTAGCACCTTGTTGGAGATGCTTTTAGAATATAAATTTCCATTTTTACTTTGAATTTCTTTTTGCATGATTGGAAGAGGTTGTTAAAAGTTCAAATTGTAAATCACCCATTTAATTCAGGCCCAACGGAAACCAAAAGCACTCGATAGTTGTTCGATTTACTTGCTCTTGTTAATTTGGGTCATGGGTTTTTCCCTATCCAATTTTTGGAAGCATGGGCTGCCTCTATCTTGCTCTTTCCATTTCTATTTTGATCTCTTTGGACCGGCTTGTCCAAGAACTTTTTGCTTTTAATGTTTTCTTTCCACATTAAAAAAACAAAACTATGCAGTGAGTTAGAAGGATTTAAATTTCAAATCACACCTAAAGAATAAAGATAAGAGCATTAAACTCTTCATGCAAGACATGTTGATAATTTCAGGGTGGTAGGTGTGAATCCATTTGGAGGTTGTTGTGGTCTACAAGGAAACCTTATTAGAGCATCTCCAACCAATATGTCAAATTGCCACACATATATAAAATGGCAAAAATAAAATATTAAAGTTGCTCCAACTGAGTAGTCAAATTCTACATGGATTTGAAGGGTGGAAGAGATATGTCAAAAATAATATATCACAAAGCTTGATGTCAAATATTATTTTAATATTTGTTTAGTTATGGACCCCACTATCATAAAATAATATGATATTTGGCATTTCGGGTGGAGTTCAATTTTTTCCAAAATGTCAAATAGCTACATAAGCCATCAAAAATATGTAATTTGAAATTCGAACTCACTTTCCTTTAATTTGCTATAACAACTTTCTTAATATGGCAAAAAATTGAAAGCCCTCATTTAGTTCTATTTCCATACACATCTTTGTTCATGTACATAACATTTAAGGAGGCTTGTCTTTTGTACCAAAAACAAAATTACACAATTTCTTTCCTATAAATCTAGAGCCTCTCTCTCTTTCTAGGTCATTTGCATTGGATGAAAATAGGGCTGGCAATGGGTCGTGTCGTGTCGGGTTTAATTATACAAACAAAGAAAAGGAAAAAGTAGAGAAAAGGATGTGTCACACGTTTTATTATTGCTTTAGTATACCCTTATGCCTTCATGTGTGCCTTCCTTTTCGGACTTTGCCAATTAACTGGCTTAAGTTATTTGCTCATCATTTTAACCCAATATGTATTTTCACTATCTTTCTAAAAAGTTGATATCTATCTATATATATAACCCTAGTTAACTTTTGTTTTTAAATATTTTAAGGTATTTAAAACCAAATAATAAAGTAAAATAAAATAGAAAAAATATCTCCTTCTCTCTCACTCTTCCCAACCGACTCCCTCCCTTCATCACCACCGGCACATCATCCATCTGGTCCTCCACCGCCGACCTTGTGTTGAAGAACATAAGTCCCACATTGGAAACTTGACTAAATAAAATACAATATAAAATGAATGGTTCCACTACTAATATAACCGAGACCTTTTGTGATAAAACTCCACACATACTGGGCTTTATAAGTGGTTAAGTTGTAGACAATATCGATGTTGTTAGTAGTGGACCACTGGCCCATCTCTCTTAATTTAACACCTTATACATCAGTCAATTTATTAATTTATTTTACTAAAGCGTACAACTTTCAATTGCTCCGAAAGCCATCTTGAGAATTATAAAGATCTAACCCATGGTTCCTCCGACGAGCCTGCAGAGTATCAATCACAAAAAAACCCACAAAGTAAAGCCAGAAAATTCAACATGGGATTTTCGTTTCTCTAAGCTATGTTGTTGTTAGTGGTAGCTGTTAATGAGAGAAGGCCTAGAAAAAGGTTGAAGCTTTTGAAAATAGTTATTGGAATTCAACTTGGGATTTTCGTTTCTCTATGCAACTCTTTTTGCGTTTAAAGGCAAATAGGGGCGCGGTGGAGGGTGAACGATGTGGGGGAGGGTGGCTGGGTTGCTGACAGGGGAATGGTGTCTGAGTTGCTGGCGGGAGAATCATGGCTAAGGTTGCTGAGGGGTGGAGGTGGGTCAGGAAGGGGGAGAGAGAATGACAGAGTTTTTTATTTTATTATAATTGTAATTATAATTTGATTTTAAATACTTTAAAAAGATTTAAAAGTAAAAGTTAACTATGATTAACCTTATACCTCTTTAAAATTGAAATGACAGGTTAACATTGACAATAACCTATGATGACAAATTCAAAACACTGACTCAGTCAAAATAAAAGCTTTACTTTTTTTTTTTTGATGAAGAAAATAAAAGCTTTACTTCATTTCACTGAAAATAAGACTAAAGAAATACCAATAGAAACTGACTTATAAAAAATGAAAAACAGTATTTAACCTTGCACTCTATGCTATATACCGACTTCTTATATAGAAAAAGGACATCACTAGTTAATATGCAACACAATCATTGCATGACTGCCTGCAGGACAGTTAAAGCTTTTCTTTTCTGGTGTCGAAGTTGAAGTCAAAGGTATTGACGCCGGTGTAAACGCCGTCATCCTTGTCGCTGGTAATTGTTTCTCCGGTAGTAAGGGTGTCGCGCTGGGAGTAGGAGAAGGGAACATCGCACCAAGCCTCCATCGCCAGAAGCCTCACCTTAACCGTAGTCATCGCTGGCACAACAACCTTACACACAGCCTCCTTTACACTATCTGTGACCACAGTCGACTCATTTCTTCCCCGCTGCACTATTCCTGCAAATTCAATCTCGATCTTTCCGCCGTCTGCGATCACTGGAAGCCCGGCGTCGATGCTGCTCTTGACGCCCAACTTCAGCATTGACGAAAAGCTAGAATTCCAACTATTGCTCCTGGTTTTTGTATACGAGAGCTTCACCTCTATGGCGTGAGATTCTTCAGCATGGTTAACGGCCTCTCCAATGGCCATTTCGACAACCTTTTTATTGTAGACCCTCGCGTGCCGGAGGCGAAAATTGACATTATAGATCTTCCTCAAAACAACAAGCTCTACCACCTCCAGGTATGCCTCTGCGTGGATAGTGGGGACGTCGGCCTTGAGACCGCTTGTAATATCGTCGCCGGCAGTAACCGGCCTGCAGAAATTTTTGTTACGCATGCTGCGGAGAGCAATGAGATTGTCCCCGACTTTGAGTGGCCAAAAAAATTTGTACCAGTCGTCGAGGGAGAAGTTATCTGAGTCTGGGCAGATCCAGTCATCCTTGGTAAGCCTCCAAATTCCGAACAAGGAAGTGGATATTATGCGGAGGGTTCCTTCTGGTTTGGCCAAGACATGGTTCCTTACCGTCTGATCTCCCAAGTCGTCGGATTCGAACAACAGATACAGGCGTCCGTCGATCATGCGGGCGCTGAGGTATTTGCCATTGCAACCCTTGAAAGCCACGTATCTGGGAAGTCTCATGGCCAACGAGTCCCAATCGGTGGCCATCATGTCGGCTTCACGCGATGATGCAGATGCTGCGAGTGGTGCTGCGTGTAGGCCTTCCTTGCAGGCATTATTTTTCCGGCAAAGGCTTGCGTAGCTTCCAAGCTGGACATGGCGAAACTGGAGAGATAAAACTTTAATATCCAAACTAAAAGATGATAAATCTCCATCACCGTCATAACATGAATCTTCACGTTCGTAGATGGGCTCGAACAAGGTGCATGTGGTTTTGGATCGGTCTTCCTCTGGTTCGTCGGCCCCAGCAACAATCAAAGCCTCCTTATGGAACTTGTCCGTGCCCTGCAGCCTTACCCAGTATTTGTTATTGTAACAGCATCTGATGTGTAGGAGGCCCTCATTCTGGCTGCTCTTTGCTCTCTCCAGCTCGAACTTTGAGTAATGGCTGCCAATGTTCTCTCCTGAGAATTTGAGAAACCCTGCTACTGGCACCTTCTTTTCATCTTCATCATGTATGTAGTGCAGGTGTTTGTGGTTGCTGCAAGATCTCAGCACCACAAACCTTGGCAGAGTTGCCATTTTGCTACCTTCTATCACTTCAATTTATCATCTCTCTCTCTCATATGTAGTTCAATATCGTTGCTTAAAAATAAAGGCCATTATTGTTGTTCCAGTGAAAAAGGAAAAGAATAAAGTAGAAAAGATAAAGGGAAAGAAAATTTATTATGTTCTCCTTATCTTCTCTTTTGCTTTTCCACTTTTCTGCTTATTCTTCTCTTTGCTTTCAGAAAACAGTCTTGCATAGTATCGACATATAAATGTCTCTTTGCCCAAAAAATAAATAAATGTTTCAAGTGTATATGCCAAATAGAATTTATATATATAAGCTTATTTTTTTAGTAATTCACAAAGAGACCAAGCAGTTCCAACCAAAAAAAAAAAAAAGAGACCAAGCAGTCTATATCATCATTTTTCTTTGAAAACCGTTTGAGATATATATGATTGAGATTCGAAACCACATGAAATCATATGCAAGAGGTTTAAAGAAATCGAAGCTAGGATTTCAGTTTAGAGAGATAACTCAAAGAGAACAAGGCTCGAACAATTCTTAGATTCATACAAAATGATTCTCCAATACAATTGCAGAGGCAGTGTAAGCCTTTATATACATTTGCTAACAACGATTAACTTCAAATAATTTACCAAACAAGTGTTTTTTTTTTCGGCCAAACGAAAGAGAGTTGTATTAAAGTCAAATGGAAAAGGTTTACATAACTAGCAAGAATATCAAAAATCCACTCAGGCCACACTTGATCTTATACATGGTTACCTCCTACTCTAGACACAAAGGCCGCAACCTGGTGCGCTGCCTTATCACATTGGCCTGGAGTATCTTTAAAAACTACCTTTTTCAATTGGCCAGCAGGCATCTGGATATCAGAAACAATAGCCTCCACTGCTACTTCTACCTGTCGTTCTCCTCTAAGCATTTGCATATTGTGCACCGAGTCAGACTCAACTTCTACACACAGCATTCGAGTCTTGACGCAAGTAAGCAAAGCTTCTCTAATAGCCTCAGCCTCCATCTCTAATTTACCAAATAAGTTTTCAGTTTTTAATTTTTTTAAAATGAAATGAAAATTAAAAAATGATGAAAACTCAAATGATTACCAACATTTATTATTCACCGCTACCATTAATTCTAGACAAGACAAGTCATGAATTATTCCCAGATACATATGGGAATTGTAATATATAAATTTATCTAGAGTTGCAAGGCAAGTTCTCAAATCAATTCCACAAAACACAGAGTAGGCCTCAAAGAATAAATGTAAGTGTAGACCCTGAAACTCGTGAAACTAGAGTAGCCTCAAATCAATTCCACAAAACTAAGAGAACTTTTCACCAATTATTAAAAAATTCATTCATTTTGAAAATAAACAACACAATATAAAACCAAATGGCCAAACAATATAAATTTATATTGTTTCAAATTAAAACAAACATAAGTTTTTTTTAAAAAAATGACCGAAATTGAGGATTGTCCTTGAATTGCTTCAAATTAAAACCACAGGGGCAAAAGTGACCAAACTGAAACCACAAGGACCTTAATGTAAAAGTGTAAAAGTGATGAACCGCATGTGTCAAAAGTGACTTTTTGTCTTTTCCCTTTACTTTGAATTTTATTTTCACAAAGTTGGAAGAGGCTACTAAATTTACAACTGTACACCACGAGGGCAAAGGAAACCAGCCCACCAATAGTTCGAATTACTTGACATTAATTTGTTGTGAAAATGGACAAACACTTTCACTCACTCCCCTAATGATCTTGTTGTTGATGGACTTTGTGACACACACAATGATGGATGAATCACACACACACACTTGAGAAACCAACCAAGCACAAAGTGACACAAGTATTTTAGAGGTTCAGCAATTGCCTACATCCTCTTGGTGATCCCCTTGAGAAATTCACTAATGAAAGAATAAGTTACAACTTTGGTTTACAAAGAAACCCCCTTAGAACTCTATTCTCTCCCAAGCTCTCATTTCTCTCTCACCCCTTTGCTCAACACTTTGATGCACTTGTGAACACTCTCACAACCCTTGGTGTTTCCCTCTTTGGTGTCTAAACTCTCAAGACCCAACTCAGCTCCCTTTTGAACTGATTGCCCTCTCTCTCTTCCTCCCTTGGTGAGATAAACCTCTCTTGAACACACTAGCTCCCAGCTACTTGTTCACACCTTGAGAAGTAAAACCACACCCCTTTGATGTCTTGCACCTTTACTTTCTTTTGTAGGCAAACCTTTGGACTTAGTAGAGGGCTGCAATTACTCCTTCACGTTCTTGCTTTCAGCTACTCACCTAAACACAAGGTTAGACAAACCAGAAAACAAGCCATAAAGCATGCACCCTTTGTCCCCTTGTCTCCCACCTAGAAAACCCTTTGGTACAAGACAACAAACAACATTTAAATGGTGTTCCAGCTTCTAAGGCACTTTGCCAAACTCCTAGAACCCATAAAACACTTTGGAGGCTCGAGGAAATAGGTAGGAAAACGACACATGTGAAAGCACCTCGAAACAGCCCTGGAAAAACAGCACAGCACGTCTGGCGACCGGTCGCACGTTCCTGGAGACCGGTCGCTGGTCACGATTTCCAGCTTCTCCTCCAGACTTCGAATCTGCTTCAAAACGACCGGTCGCAAATACCCAGCGACCGGTCGCTTCCTCCTTCACTTGCATACTTAATGTGAGCCATTTTTCCAACATAATTAACATAAAAGAAAGGGTAGACACGGACTTAAACAAGTTGGCTAGAGCGGATATGCTCTCCACTCTGCATCCGAGTTCGAATCCCCTTCCCTGTAGTTTAGATTCATTTAAAGTAGATTATTTTTTGTAATAATTAAAAAAAAAACATAAAAGGGAAGGTAACTATGCAGTGTGTTGTGAGGATTGAAATGCCAAATCACACATTAAGAGCACTAAACTCTTCATGCAAGACATTTTGATAATTTCGAAGTTATGTTGGTGTGAATTCATTTGGAGGTTGTTGGATGAACTAATTAGGAAGTCCGGTGAGAATAAATAGTAAATATAGCGTACAAACATTATAATAATAGGATTTGCTACCTTAAAAGCGATTATTTCGTATAAATATGTAATTTGAAAATCCAACTCAAATATTATTTTCACTTTCCTTTAAATTGCTACAATATTTTCTTAATATGACAACAAATTGAAAGCTCTCATTTAGGTCTATTTTCAGTCACCTTCTTGTTCATGTACATATTTTTATATGGTACACAGTTTCTTTCCTATAATTCTAGAGCATTTCTCCTTTTTCTAGACCATATGCATTGGATGCCTTCTCTCCTTTGTTGTGCCTTATTGTGTGGATCCAGTTGGAGGTTGTTGGATGAACTAATTTGGAAGTCTAGCGAGAATAAAATAGTAAATATGATGTACAAGGCAACCTCATGATAATTTGATTTGGGACGATGAAAACAATTGTCGATAAAAAGATATGTAATTTGAAAATATGACTAGTATTGTTCTCACTTTCCTTTAATTTGCTCTAACACCTTTTTTATGATATATAAATGAATTTAAGGAAGCTTGTATTTTATACAAAAAATAATAATAAAAGGACACATTTTCTTCCCTATAAATCTAGACCATTTTTGCAGAGATGAGCTTAGCCAAGGTGGCTAGAGCATATGTACGCTCCCCACTCTGCATCCGAGTTTAAATCTTCATTCCCGTAGTTTAGATTACATTAAAGTAAAATATCGTTTGTATAAATCTTCATTAGACCTGTGCACTCAATGCCTTCTCTCGTATGTTTAGCTTTATTGCCTCTATTCTACCTTGTTTAGCCGTTAAAACTCTCTTGCTCCCTCTTTCTCTCTCTCAAGATATCTAGCTGCACTTTACAGAAAAACATCGCATTGGTACCCTCCACCTCCACGCCTAAAAATTCGGTATTAGTGCACCTAGAAAATGCTCCTTCATCTTGGTTGGATATAGACTTCACCAATCTTTGGGAGCTGTTTGACTGACTTATGGTCATCAACAACCACTAGCCTCTTTTCCAAAGCCTAGAGAAATTGAGAGCTCTAGTACTGAACTTGAGGAAATCCAATAGAAACTGTTGCTGTAAGTAACAGGCTTTTTAGCCCATGGCATCCTCTTCAACAAGGTTGGTGTAGCTCGAAATTCTCATCCAAACAATATGGAAAGCATCCAAAACCAACGCTATCATGAACTCCGATCAAGGAAAACTTCTTGATGAACATCAAGCCAACAATATTTTGAGCCCTACAAAACCAGATGGGGGCACAGTGGCCAATGCAGACCACTCCACCATTGATATTAATGATGAGTTGTACGCCATCATCGGGGATTTAATTTGTAGTCGAGAACAAGAGTGTAGAATATGTCTCTAAAGATGAACTTGATGATTAATGCAGCATATGCAGCAACAAGTATGGGAAACTCTTTCATTGAAGATGAATCGGTGAGCTAATTAATTAGATCACACCGTTATAGGAGTATTGTAACATAGTTCTTATGAGTGTCATAATTTAGCCCTTGGCCAATATATAAGAGATCTAAATGAGTTTCACTTGTCGTGTGCACGCATATTACACCAATGGTTCAATCTATTTTACCTTTGTAATCAACGTGTCATGTCAGTACTTGAATTGCATCGACTTGTCTTCAGTAGTATCTCACTTTGAATTCATTGAGTAAATCTGAGTGATCGAGCACACTCACCTCAACTATGATTGAAGCACTATCAAATTCCTTGTCACAAAGTTTGGGTGGCGGCGACTGCTTGTTGTTTCTAGGGTTTTTGTGTTTTGGGGGTCTTTTTTGTTCTTTTGGGCCTAAATTATTTATATTTTGTATTGGGCTTTTATTTTGTTTGGTTAAGCCCTTGTTTTTTTTGTTCTAATAATTTTTGTATTGAACTTCTATGTAACTTTTTATGTCAGTGACACGTTCATTCCTCTGAAGAAAAAAAAACTAAAGCATTGTGATGAATTGAATTTTTTTTATTTTAATTGCTCAAATTTGTGTGCCAAAGTATTTCATGATTGCTGGAGATTTTGAAGGTTGACCTCATCTTGTCATATTCATTTTTTAGCTGATTTTTTCACTTGTTAAAGTTTAAGGAGATTTATCTAGAACCTACCTAGTAGAAATTTCATTCAAATCCTCTCCACCTAGCTTGCACGAGAAACTTCCCATGCCTTATCTTTTAGAAATTTACAAAACCAACCCTAAAATTATGGTTTATTACATCCTTGGCCACTCCGTCAAACTGACCATCAAGTGAACCCTTTTTAAAAAAATAAATAAATAATGAAACCTTTGTTTATTTTTTGGGTTACATTTGAGGAAAGAAAACCTTTGTGTCTTTGAGATAGCTTTCAAGTAGTACATTTTCCGCTCACAAAGACCCTAGATCAATGAAAAATCTATTAATGGATGTTCTATGGAAACATATTGTAGGGGCTTTTTCGTTCGGGCCGAACCGTGACTTTTTGGGCCTCAACACATATATATAAAAG
This sequence comes from Prunus kanzakura, assembly GCA_020521455.1. NCBI lineage: Eukaryota > Viridiplantae > Streptophyta > Magnoliopsida > Rosales > Rosaceae > Prunus > Prunus kanzakura. The sequence continues at coordinate 231,152 of BPUM01001015.1, read as the reverse complement.
AAATTTTTAACAAAAAAAAAAAAAAAAAAAAGTGGAGATATAAAATATTTGTATAGATTCAATACTGAAAATAATTCATTAATATTACCGATAAAAAATACATCATTAATTCCCCTGAATAAATTCATCTCAACTACTTCAACAAAACTAACTCAAATGCTAAATTCAAATGCTAAATGTTATTCATATTTTTCGTGAAACTAATGAAGTAGCACATAAACTTGCTTGTTATGCTTTATCTTTACCGGATTCATCTTCTTGGTATGGGAACCTCTCAATATCATTCAAGATGTTCTAGTAAATGACCTTAGTATAATCTTGATTTGCTTCAATATATTTCATTGCTTTCTTTTCTTTTTCTTTTTCTGTTTTTGTGAAAAAGGCAAGTTCTTAAAAAGTGAAAAAAGGTTAAGATTTAGGCTAGCTCAACAATTTAATTCCGTTCCATTATAATTATATTATTTATATATTAAAAAAAACTAGCGAGTATTTAAGGGGAAATTATAAAACTCCCCAATTAGTTTTTATTAAGGGCCAGCTCTAAACCTTGAATTTCATTAGTGTGGATAGCAATGCCCAAAATCCAATTCTATTGGTCGAAAGTAACAAATTAATTTTTTTGTTGGAAAAAATAACAAATTAATTGGAAATTAGGAACAATCATATTCATTAATAACAAAAATAAAGAACCATCAAATTACATCCATCTACAGACTTAAAAAAAAATAAAGAAATAAAGAATATCAATCGGGCAAGTGATATTTGGTGCCGTATCCTCTTAAAGGCATTTCAACAAACACTTCGGTGTCCGTTGTCTAATCGGGCAACAAAATAAAAGATCCGGTTTTCCGACCCGACAAATCCGCAGGCAGAGAAAACCGACACATCGGGCAAACCCTGCTCTTCTGCAGCCACTCCACAATGCAGCCCCGGTGATAAAGATGCGAGCACGGCATACACGTGGCGTCCGATCCAACGGCCATCTCCTCCAAACAAACCGCGCACACCGCCGATTCTTCCACCGTCGCCGTCTCCAGCTTAGAAATCGCCGCCCTGCTCGCCGGCACGAATTTCGGGGCGGCCCCCTCCTCCTCCTCGGAGCCCCCGAACCGCTCGACGAAAACATCGATGCACGCCTCGATGTGAACGACCATGAAGTCCGAGAAAGGGCGGGAACTAGCCTCTTCCGCAACGGCACCGTTTGCTACCTCATCCACCATGGCTGCGCAGTGCTCCGGTGGGCAATGCAGCTCGGAAAGCAGAGCCTCGGCGAGCTTTGCCCTCGACGCATTTTCGTCCATCAGTAGGTCAAGTTGGAGCTCGTGCGAGTAGTATTCTGAAGTTGGCGGTAAAACGGCGTCGTTTTCTTCATACGAGGCGTGATTAATAGTAAATGTTGTGGACTTGACAGTGATCAAGAATTGGGTACATGGCAACTCAGTTTCAGGCTCAATCACGGCTAATGTAGATAACCGGCAGCGGTAGGAGACTCCGCTTCGCCTCTCCGTCGGTTGATCCATCGAGACAAAAATCGAGACGAAAATCGGGACGAAAATTGACAAGCAAGAATTGAAGATGACACGAATTAGGGTTTAAGTATGGTGTAGAATAATTGCAGCAGAAGCAAATTGTGAGGCTTGTTAGAAAGTCTTGTAACGTTTATATACAGAAAGCTAAGGCGGTCTCCAATTTAAAGTAGGATTCCATGTTGCATTAGGATTGATGAGCGGTAGTTGGTCAAAGGGTAGTATAGTAATTCAATAATGGAACAAACATTTGTTTTTCTTTTGGGGATTTTTCTGTTTTTACGAAGAAAAAGTTAATTGAAAATCGCATGTGCCTAGTCAACTCTTTGACTCTAGGCAGGATCTCAGTTTTGCCCTGCTATTACTAGTAATACAAAAGACAAACAATAACACTCGGCATTTCACCTTTAATTCCCCTGAGGTTGTAATTTTTTTTTGGTCGAAACCCAAGGTTGTAACTCTCTCTCTCTCTCTCTCTCTCTCTCTCTCTCTTTTTTCAAAACTCAAGGTTGTAAATTATAGGGGAGTTTCACTAAAATACCCAAAATGGGGGCTGAAATTATAAAAATACCCAACACCCAAAACACTTTATAAACATACCCAAAACTCATCATTACACACACTCAAAACCCATTTATAAACACACCCAAAAAATATATAATTGTTGATTGTGGGGTTGATTTTGGGTATGTTTCTATGTTTAAATAGTGCTTAGGTATTTTTATAAATACATGTCTAGGATTGGGTATTTTTATAAATATCTAAAATTATAATTCATTCTGTGTCGAATTTTTTATTATTATTAAGTAAATATATTAGATATATAAAAATATAAAAACTGAAAATGCAACATAAAAGAGGGATGTGCCTGCAGTAGGGAGCAACTGCTTCTATATAATTACTTAGGTGAGATTTATTTTTTATTATTTATGAATTATTCACTTTTTTAAATTTTGGTTACATTGTAGAAAATCACAATAAAAAAATATTAATCGAAGAATGCCACGTGGAAGATCTTCGACTTTGGTGTGTTAGAACCTGTTTGTTGTGCTTGTGAAAAATAAAAATAAAAACAAAAACTTTTTTTTTTTTTTGTCAAACGATGGAAGCAATTTATTAAAGCCGAATTGGAATGTTTACATCAGCATCAAGAGTGTCAAACAACCACTCAGGCCAAAGTTGATCCCAGTTAAACTTCCCACCCATACGAGATACATGCGCTGCTACCAAATGAGCAGCTGCATTGCACCTGCGATTCACAAAAGTAAACGATACTTGACCCACATGAGAAGCCAGTACCTTAATATCATGAATAATGCCGTCAATAGTAGTATCTGTCTTCATATGACCATGTAACATCGCAACAAGCTGTTTACAATCTGTCTCCACCATCATCCGAATAGCTCCAACCTCTAGACCCGCAGCCACCGCCTCTCTCACTGCTTCCGCTTCCGCAGCCAGAGCCGACTGGCACGGAAAACCCCCCACGCCCCCTGCCATTTTCATCCAGCCATTACTATCTCGAGCCACCCAACCCGCTCCACCTCGCATGTGCGCTTGCGTCCAAGCACCATCGCAATTAAATTTCATCCAGCCATCAGCCGGTTTCTGCCAAGTCTGAAAGTCACTGCAATCCCACTCTGGAGGTCTTGGTTGATCATGTATAAGCGGTATACTTGCCTGGAGGTCTTGGTTGATTATATTGGGCAAAATAAAAACAAAAACTTGAGTACTTGAGTATTTGGGTGTTTGTCTGCTTGAACCCATCAGGGACGATTTCTTCCTTAATGCGGAAGTTTGACTTTTTTTTTTTTTTTTGAGATTCAATATTATACCCAATATAATAGCCCAAATTATAATATAAAAAACTCATATGAAATGGATTTAAGAAACGCACCCAAAAGTCCATTTACAACATAACAAAGAGGCTTCTAACTTTGTGTAAATTACAAAACTATCATCGATTTCTTAAAACAAACTCAACCCCAAAATCTCATTAAAAAAACCCAAAACACTCAATAAGGCATCAAAATAATTTAATAATCAAAATTAAATTCAATAAGGCCAACTGTCATTTTTTGGGTTTGTTTATAAAAATTAAATGGTGTACGGTTGATCTATATCAGTAGTGCTAAGAATGAGTGTATGACTAAATTTTTTTTTTTTTTCTTGATTTGGTTGGTGTAGCTTCTCATATTATGGCATGCACTTTCTTATGTGGATCTTTTTCTCTTCTTGAGTTATATGTAACATGTGTATTTTGCATGTCACTCATTGGATCTCAGATACAAGGATAAATGCTCTTAATCACTTAACCGCCTTCGGCAATCCTTTGAATTGTTAACCAATAACCCGTTTATTAGTTATTATTTGTATCACTAGAATTAATAAAGCTTCCCCTCATTAGTGTAACTAACATATTTGCTTTGAACTACAGAATAAAGCCGCTTCCTAATAAAGTACATTATATTGAAATTGCAAGAATCAGATTAATCAATATCTCACCAAAAAAATAAATTCACCTTCATTGACTTGGCTACAATATTAAAAATATATATATATACAAAATTAATATGTAAAAACTTCGTCCATCATCTCTCTTCATGCATCAAAGTAGGCATGGAAAATCGACACAATGGACTTAAGACCTGCTTTTGTCCAGCCACTTGAGAATGCAAGCTCCATGAAAAAGATGAGAACATGGCATACAAGTCCCTGCCGAACCAACCACAATCTCCTCCATACAAATCGAACACACAGTCGAAACTTGTACTTCTCTCACCCTCTCCAACTTATTCTCAACCCACAATTTTTGGACCAAGGCACGAATTCTAAACCGGCCTCCCCCACGTCATCGTTCCACACGTAAGTGTCAACAACATGAACATTGATGAACACCGAAAGATACAAAACCTTATGCCGCCCGGTAACACCGCTGGTAACCAACAAACAGAAAGAGGCATCGTTCAATATTTTATCTGTCATCCACTGACGAATCGCAGCTGGCACGCTCAGGCAAGATAGCTTGCCGGATATGGCAGTCCTTGAATCCTCGTCTGAGGCGTCGCCAGCCGTGAAGAGATTGATCTTTAGCTTTTCGTGCTTAACGCTGACGAGGGCAGTGGAATTTTTTGGGTCCATGTTGTGGTTGTCCTTGTACAAGTCCTCAAACTCGAAATCCCAGCAGGGCTGAAGGCGAGTAACCCTAGCCTCCATGTTCAAAAGGAACTTGGTGGATCGCAGCTCGGTTTGGGGTTCAATTACGGCTTCAATCTCTGTAGTAAGTCTGTAACGAGGGTCACCCACCACCCTTTCCAAAACTTCAATCGACATGGTCATCTTCTATACGCACACTTCTTGATTCACAGTGATCAATCGAGCACTTTTTGGAAACTAACAACTTTGTTTTGGTTGTAAAAACTAACAACTTATATATATATATAACACTACTACAAATTCATACAACCACGACACAAAATAGACGACGGTATAACTTAAAACCGTCGTCGTATTTTAAAAGAAGGCGGGGTTTACAAAACCGTCGTGATATGTCACCTTATACACCACTAAAATCGAGTTGGGCTGTCTCAATTTTTAAAACACGACGGTTGTGAATTACAAATGTCGTCTTTTAAAACACGTTAGGCTGCTTGAGAGTGAGCAAACGTCGTCTTTTCAGAACACGCTGGACTGAGTGAGTTTAGCCTTGACCTAAAAAATTTTAGATTTCCCCCCAAGATCGAAAACATTCCCTCCCTCAACTCTCGCCCTCTCTAAACTCTCTTAAACATTCTCTGAAACACTTGTCTCTCTAAATCTTCCTCATCTCGCTCCCTCCCTCAACTCTCGCCCTTGACCTAGAGTGGCCGCTTAAATTCTGCGGTCGTCGTCACAGAGCTGGCCGTCGTCCGACGGTGACTCTGAGGACCACGCGAACCCCTAAGAAGACCTCCTAGAGAGACTCCTCCGTTTAAATCAACAACCCAACTTCGTTGTCATATAGCTCTTTCTCTTCATTTGTCTGTCGTCTGCTCCACTGCGACTTTACTCAAGGGTTCTTATACGAAAACCAAGTTTATAATTTCTGTCTTAGCTTTGGGTTGTCTCGCATCCGCTTCAGAACCTCAACTTCGCCACCATGACTGAGGTATCTGCCAGACTCAAGCTAAGCTCAGGTGTAATTTTATATGAGATGCTTGTGTTTGGGTTTTTTTTTCCTTCTGTGTTATTGGTGATTTTTTGTCCAAATTTTACTTATTTGGGTCTCTTTAGGTATTGGGAAATGTAAGATAATATAAATTGGGTGAATTCTGGGAGTAATTTGTTGTTGTCCTATGTTGTTTTGGTTTGTCTGGATGTTGGGAAAATGAAGGAAAAGTATGAAATTTGTATATGGGTTTGTTGTTTAATTGGATTTAGATCTGATGGATATTTTTGGGGATTCTTCATATATCTTTTCCTCTGTTTCTTTCTCTCTCTCTAACTTTCTTTTCCTCTTTTTATGTCTTCAAATTTATTTCTGGTGAATGATTTGTAAGTTTTGATGCAGGGGAATTATATGTCAATTTCCTGGATTATATCATTATCTTCTTTGTGAAAGAAAGCAAATTGCTACGATTTTTAGCTTTGATTTTTGTTTCTTAATATGTCTTTTGGTTTCTGCTGCAGTCTTACATGTGTTTGATGTCTCTTTGGTGAGGAGTTCCGATGGTAAGATCAATTACTGATTTTTCTGGATTTATTTTGCTCTATTTTAAATAAACTGAGATTATAAATTGAAGTAATTAGAAGGTTGCTCTTGCTTATGTCTAATGTTGAAACGAGATAATAAAAAGACTGTGAGAGGAGGATTAGTAAGAGGTTATCTGCTGGGGCTTGCTACTTGCCAATGAGAAGAAAAATCTAAATCATATTCTTGTGTTACTGTCGTTTGTTTTTGTCCTATGGTTTGTATGCCTCGAGTGTGGAATGATTTTATCTTTCCAAGGAGATGGATTTGCTATGTATTCCTTGCAACACAGGGAGTCTAAGATTAGTTCAAGGACCCTTGTTTCTTCTGAGTAGTAAGGTACGACCCTTTGGTTTTATATGGAAAATATATATATATATATAGCCAGCATCTTTTGGTTGTAAATCCTCTTTCTTTTTATTTCTTTTTAAACTTTTACAGATCTTCCTCGCAATTGATTTGGCTTTGGACTGCAAAGATACAGAGACAGATCTTTGGAATATAATATGTAAGGATGAGTACATGGCATATGATGTATCTTTTTGGTTGCTTGTATATGATTGTTTTTAAGTATAGTGACATCCACTCTGGTTCTCTTTCTTTTTGGTTTCTTTGATTGCATTGTTTCATCCATTTTGTTTTTCTCTTCCACCTTGCTACAGAAACAATTACTGTTATGGCATATTTTTTTCTCGTATGATGTATCATACTCTTTGGTTTACTTAATTAACGAACTCGATTTCTTGAATTGCACCTATACTCTTGCTCACCTAATGATGGTTTTTTGCAGACAAAACCAATTGACTTGTCTGATTAAAAGAGCTCTGTGTGCGATGTAGAGTCAGTCTCATATCCCATACTAGATTTTTTACTCTCTCTCTCTCTCTCTCTCTCTCTCTCTCTGTTACGCTCTTTTGTCTTTGCAACAATGGCATATTAGAACCATAAAGATGGTATATCTAAAGGGATTTCCTTTTTCTGCCAATCTGTCTAAACAGTTTCATTAAATGGTTTTTGTATTTGTGGTCATCTGAAAAAAAAAAAAAATGTTGCTAATGTTTGGATTTAGCATGACAGATGCTAATCAGTGTGAAGGTGCCAGTGCAAGGGAAGGGGGCTGAGGAAATAGTCTCAAGAAGTATGTAGGAAGTATTATGTAATAGAGCAAAGATTGGTTGACTATGTAATAACTATTGAATTTTCAAGTTTTATGAAAAAAATAATTTTTGAGCATATATATTCGTTAATAAAGCATTATAATTGGTTTTCTAGTTAAAATCGTTGTATAGAATCATAGGAAACAAAAACCTAAATGTAACAGCTTGGGAACGCATTAGAAGACAGATTTAAAGATAATAAAACGATGGTTTTATTGGAAAAATCGTCGTCTATAAATATAATCAACGACCTTTTTTTAACACAATAATGTCGTTTTTATATACAATCAACGACGCTTTTTAACAAAAAACCGTCATCTTTCTATACAATTAAAGACGGTTTTAAATAAAAACCGTCGTATTTTGCCTACAATTAACGACGGTTTTAACAAAAACCGTCGTCTTTACATATAATAGACGACAGTTCTTTTAAAAAACCGTCGTCTTTACATATAATAGACGACGGTTTTAACAAAACTGTCATCTTTACATATAATAGACGACAGTTCTTTTAAAAAACCGTCGTCTTTACATATAATAGACGACGATTTTGAGTAAAAGCGTCGTCTTTACAAATAATAGACGACGGGGATTTACCGTCGTTGTTTTATGCATCAATAGATGTCGGTCGATTTTACGACGGTTGAGAAACCCGATACACGACGGTGGATTACCGTCGTCTATTGCGATTTTTGTAGTAGTGTAAGCTTGGCTGGTTTTCAAATCAATTGCTAGCAGGGACGGACCCAGGATTTCAAATTAGGGTGGGCTAGATTTACCTTACATACAAGTCATGAAGGGAGGAACATAATCAATGGAATCGACGTGTATAGATTTCCAATTTTTAAAAAAACACCAAACCTATATTAATTAACCAAAACAAAAACTCACACTAACCAACAAAAGGAATAAACTCATACTAATTAAACAATTACTAATGTAGAAGCTATTTTTTTCTTTCCAAAAATGTAGAAATTATTAGGATTAAGGGTTTATGGCGTAAAACATGAATGATTATAATTACAAATATATTGGAATTTTAGGGGACTATAAGGGGCTGACCTACTTTCATTTGTATATTTTTAATTACAAAACCTGTACAATCAAATGCTTTGGCCAAGCCCAAAAAAAAAATTACATAGAATTTTTTTAAATAAAAATTGTAAATCCCTAATTGATACTTCATGAACTCTAAAAAGTCCCAAATTTCAACATCAACAAATTAAGACAATAAAAGAAGATTAATAATTGAAGATTAATTTGGTTTGCTTTAATTAAGCATTGAATGGTGTGTAACAGGAGAGAGATGATTGGCTCTTTCTTCAATTTGTTTTTTCTCTGCATGCATTAGCTAAGGGTTTGTGGGGTTTGCTTGGGTGGGCTGGGAGTATTACTATAGGCTGGAACAAATCAAGACACCTGGGCTATAGCCCAGGTTAGCCTGGGAATGGGTCCGTTCCTAATTGCTAGGACTCCCTGTCGGTGGATCCATCAACTTGCAAATTCGATCGAGACGGAAATTGACAAGCAAGAAATCAAGAGGACACAAATTAGGGTTTGAGTATGGTGTAGAACTGTAGCAGAAGCAAATAGTGAGTATATGGTATGAAATGTTACTGGCATTTGACATTTGTATAGAAAGCTTGGTGGTCTCCAAATTAAATTAGGATTTGTGATGAAAGTATGATTACTTGCGAGCCAATAAAAACATGAGGGGTAGTATAGTAATTAAATTATATATAAGCTTGGCTGGTTTCCAAATCAATTGTTTCCTGTTCGATAAGTATTTTATTAGTTTAACAAAAATTATCGTTGTTTTTGGTCGAATAGGTTTGGGCCCAATAACGTGGGTCGATGATGACCCGTTGGCCAAATTGTTAGCGATGTTGCTTGTGGAGAAAGCTATGTAATTAATATACAGTATATTATATAGAGTGTTGCTAAATGAACTCAAAAATTAACTAAGTACACCCTATGATGATCTAAGTACACCATAATATTTTAATCAAAATGTAAAATTAACTAAGTACACCTTATTTAACTAAAAAAAAAAAAAAACCTTTTGTACACCCTAATACACTATATTACACGACACCCTAATACCAATCCTAAACCAGGTTTCTCATTTTATGAGTGTTATACTTTTCCAGCTCTTGCTCATTGTAATTTTTACACTCATGAATCTCAATGTCTACAATTTATTAAAAAAATTTACTTTAACAAGAAAGCAAGGGCATAGAAGACTTTGGTGATGTTATTAGAGAGGCCGATGGAAATCTCAAAGTCAGCAACTTATTAAAATTATATTTATTTCACAATTCAATATATTCTTTTTGGTTATTTTATATTAGGGTAAATTAGTAATTTAATAAATAGTTTAATGACAAGGTGTACTCAGTTAATTTTAGAGTTCGTTTAGCAGCACTCATTATACATGTAGTCGTTTCTTTAATATGAAAAATAATTTATTCTACTGCTCATTTTATATTGCTCTTGCTTCTTTAGTTTGTTTTTGGGACTCTGAATGGGTCAAGCTCATGACAGGGTAGTAGTTGTTTAGTTTGTTTCTTTTCTTTGGCCTTAGCCTGCCTTTTCATAAATTTTTTTAAAAACACATAATAATATAATTTATCTAAAAAAGAAAATGAGAAAATATATTGAATTTTTAGGAATTTAGTTTAGATAGCTGCACGTACTTAGTGACCCTGTTTGTTTTGGTGACTGTAATTGTATTGAATTATAATGTAGAATTGGAGCACGTTAGATTACATTGGATTGGAGAGAGTAACAACACGTGATTAAGGGGCTGGACTCCAATTCACTACTTTGACCATTACACTTCATCTTGTAGGCCTCCCTCAAAAGTCCACATGATGAATGGCGGAGATCTTCTAATCTAAAAATGTACACCAAATTGTACTAGAACAGTACAACATGCTATCAGCATATGGACACCCAAATCTTTTAGAAGAGAAAACAATGATCACCGGAAATATTTTTTTCATTTTTGTTTTTTTATTACTGGGGGAGAAGTCTCAGTCAATGAGGGCATTTTTCTTCTTCAACTTCTGATGAGGAGAGGAAATTACCATTGATTTTATTTTTCGCCTCAAGAGAAGAGATGACCTCACTACAATGCTACATAATACTTTTGACTAAGAACAAGATGTCAACTAAGAATAGGAAAATTTAGTAAGGACAAAAAGGCAAATACGGTAAGGACTCTTAAGAATTCAACCATCGGCAAGTACTGCTATGGGCAGTGAGCCCCCTTATGCATATGAAAACATAATCAAGAACACCTCGTAGCTGGACGAAAAAATTTATGCACATAAATGCAATCACACAACACTGTGGCTTCCCACAACAAATTTAAATCAATTATGCATTGTGAAGAGGAAGAAATTCTCTACTACATTTCTGTGAATGCTATATACACCACAAAAATAATGTCCCATAGGATTGAAATAAAACTAGGTTAGCTTGGAGACTTAATGAGCATAGTTTTTGTTCAGTTACCGATATGACATTTCTTCCCATCGGTCGTAGAGAGTGGACAATAAAAATCATCACATATCAACCGGACCCCAAATATTTCTGTCATCAGAAGACTTTGAATCTCTTAAAAATGCTCCCAAGTGCGGTCTTGCTGGTTGATTTCTTCCAAGAGGGAAGTTCCAAAATGAATCAGAGTTCTCGAAGAAGATGTAAAAGGCGACAGCGGACGCTAAAAACAGTCCTAAAAGCACCATATAGATCTGCCACTCTGCATATTTGGAACAAGGGTAAACAAAACTGTCAAACCACACACAAAAAAATATATAACAACAAAAGAAGAAAAAAGAGAGAGAGAGAGTACCTTTCCAATCTGCTGGAACATTTAACTTAGTTACAACGGCTCCCCATTCATTAGAAGTAGTGAGCACAACCCTGAAACCAAGAAAAACATGAGCATCCAACAACCAAAGAATTGCATACTCCAAATTTTTTGGGTTACAAAACATGTCTAAAGTTAAATTTCATTGGAAGTTTCCAGCAACTCTTAGTACTCTACTTTAGCATTCCAATGCAGAAGAAAAAGAAAGAAGAAAATCTTTTCCAAAGTTAAAGCACCTTCCTGGGCAAGACTATAATTCCAATGCTGTTCAATGAAGGCAAATAGAAGCATTAAGAAAACTAGAAGAAAGTTGTGTGCCGATCCTTAATACATTCAATAGAATGAATACCCAGAAAATGGGCTCTAAAGAAGCATTTTCATGAAAAATACATACTACGAAAGTGCATCAAGCGCGACCTCAGATCTGAAAACAAGATGAGCTCTGATAACACAAATAAAACCTTCTCTGTAACATATGCAAATTATACAGCAAATCTATCTGTATTACAAAATAAAGTTAAATTCTATTACATTTAAATCATGGTCAAGGAATGGATTGATTGTTAAGCACCGGTCAATCAATTATGGTAATTCAACATACAAAAACATGTCAGTGGTAATTCACAAAACTGTATTGGTTGGAAGAGCCTTACCTTTCAGTGGGACAAAACTCCAGAGTTTCAATGCATGTACCCAGGTGTAGCCTCTTACTCCAGTGGCAAATCTCCATTTTCTTAACTTCAACCACACAAATATCTCCATCTTTGCTTCCTCTGCAATTTAAAGAAAAAACTGGTGAAACTGATATCGTAAACTATGTCCCAACAACAACATTCTTATAATATTTACCAAATCATCAAAGCACTGTATCCAAACGTGGAGTGACTCATTATTGAACCAAAGAAAGAACATAATAAACAGTCAATTAATATATTTCACTGATTCACATCAACATTAAACATTTGAAAGATTTGTCCTCTCTCTTAAAAGGGTGTGTGAGCAGGCATATTTATGTGTATATTACATTAGCACTCAATTCATTCTAAATATGAACCAGTCTAATTACCAGAGATGTTTAATGTTCAATTCGATGCACCAGCAGAGCAATTTATTGTTTAACAAATTCTCATTTAAAGCCTAGTATATAAACACAAGATAAAATGCAGTAAAGCACTTACAGAGCAAGATATTTCCCATCCTTGCTGACAGACATAACGGAAGCAGACTTTTTAAGTAGCCTCTTATGCCCAATTTTAGTCCATGTACTTATGTCCCAAACTGCGGTGAAAGCTTTATCACCTGTTTGATTAAAACAAATATATTTAATTGTCTGAGAAACAATGATATAGCAGTACAGAATTATTTTAAAGAGGTAGACCTTTTTGAACAGTGCAAAATAGAAAGGGTTTTGTTCCATCCTTAGAAAACCGACAGAGTTCAATCTTTTCATCCTGCATGAATTAAACTCCAAATATTACCCCAAGATTCCACCCCAAAAAAACACACCAAATATTATGCAAGATAGGAGAAAAAAAGGCAAAATATTTCAAAAATTTAAATGAATAAGCCATACCGAGTTGCGAGTCAAAGTAGTCAAAGGAACACAATCTTCCATCTTCCATATTCTTGCTGCTCCATCAGTAGATGTTGAAGCTAAGAACTCGGAGTCTAGGCTTGAGTAGGATAAACATAGACCAAAACATTCAAAATCCAGTATAGGAAAACTGTGCAAATCTTCTTAAAAGATTCCAGTCTATAGACTCCATGCACCAAAAGAAAATGAAAGGGAAAAAGAATCCATTAACGTCTTTTATTTTCATTATATAACCAATTCATCTTTGCTTATACTAAATTCAACTAAGACAGGTGGTTTGTTTGAGATTCTTAGATGAGTGGAATAAGTACTGCAGGAAAACATCATGGCCTTCTCCTATGTAACTGCAGTAGCATTGATTGAGATACATAACTCTTCTTGCTCAATCATATGACAATGCCCAATCCAACACAATGTAAACAGATATCTGATTATAGCATTTTCTTATGCCTTGTTATCTGTATTTAAATGTACACAAGACAATCAACAAGCATTTTCCTCACCTGAAATCCAAATCACGAACAGACTTGTGCGCTCTTGGTTCATCTAAAATTATTCGGAGGCTTGGCCACTCCAAAATTCTCAAATGCCCATCCTAAAGTTGATTAGGGCATAATTAAATAAACGTTTGGCATAAAAATTAAGCTGCAGCACAAGACATGTATGGTGAAAATGGACAGTAATACAGATTATTGCTTACCACCCCACCAGTAGCCAATTTAGATCCATCGACACTAAAAGCTAGACACTTCTGTGGACCAATTCCATTCAAAGGAGCTAGTTCTTTCGCCAGCAGCTTTGCATTTGATTCTTGGCCATATAACTCAAACAATCTGCATTTCTCCCAAAAAAAAATATAATTCAATATATGAGATATACTGACAACTCAAGGCAAAATACTCGATGTTGCCACACTTGAGGACTACATAACCTCCACTAAAATCTCAATAAACAGACTAGCTAACACAGAAAGAGGAGGAGCAGGAGGAAAAGAAGCTCAATCAGCCAACAAACACTGGCAAGTTGAACAACAATTTATACGAGAAAAGTATCCCCATCATGCTCGTCTCTATCTTGGTTTAATCCTAATAAACTACACCTTAAATTTGAATGATATCTTTATACAGAGATCATGTTCTTTAGTTGAAGTGAAGTCAAAATGCGCAAACAAAAAGCAGTGATAGTAGGAAAATAAAGCATATGGAAGACCCAAAAAACTTATCTTCTGGGTTCTAAATTTAAAACGGTTCAAGAAAGCCAAATATTTGAACCTTGCCACCGAAATTAAATAAAAATAAAAAAGCACTTAAAAAAGAAAATATATTCCACAGATGTGTACCCACATATCCTATCCAAGCACTAATAAGTATAGTACTATTACAACAATGAAGCAGTGAATCAGATGGGAAGCTTTACGCTCCAGTTTTAGCAATCAAACAGCACTGCTACTCTCCAACAACATCAAACAACAGTACAGTTTGAGCAAGCTTTAATGATCAAACACCATAAACCAACGAAATGCAAACAAGGACAGCTTTAAAAAAAAGGTTCTTTAAACTTATAAAAGGCGTCAACTAATTATTAGCATCAAATTGGGAAACAAAAAGAAACCCACAATAAAAAATAAAAAAAAGTACCACGGATATAAAATAACAAAAAATAGCTGTTAAATTTCGAAAAACAAAATCACTAGAAGAGAGAGAGCTCACTTGCAGCCACCATTAGAGGTAGAGCAAACGATGTCGTCTCCGGTTGGGTGCACCGCAATGGAAACTGGCTCACCCTCCACTTCTTCAAGCACATATGTAGTCTAAACAATCAATCCAAAACACACACAAAACAAAAATTAAAGTCAAACGCAAGCAAACAAAAAAGTCAACTCTTTCTTCAAGCTCTCTTGGGTCAAACCGGTAAAACAAAAAAACCCAAAATACGAATACCCAATTCACAGGGCAGCAAAAATTGCATCCAAAGCTTGTAAATTTCAAATAAAAAGAGATTTTAGAGAGAGAGGGAGACCAGGGGAGAGGAAGAGAGAGAAGTAGTCTTGGGGTCGAAGGAGAAGATCTCGAGAACTGAAGAAGACGACGACGAAGAAGAATCCTTAGGCCTGGACCTCCCGAACACCGCCCAATTGGCGCTTTCGGGCCGTCGGATCCACGACCCGCACGTCACCGGACCCTGCTGTTCTGCCCCACCGCTCGCCATTCAGTTCAATTTCTGAGAAGAGAGAGAGAAAATAGAGGCAAAATCTGACACGGAAAGAATTAGAAATTTCGTTAGTTTTCTCTCTGGATATTTATTTATTTATAGAAGTAAAAATGGACCCCAGCAAAACCCCCCAAAGGTACAAGAACGACGACCGTGTTGTCGTCGTTGTGGGTCCCACGGAGCTGTATCGACGACGATGATGCTGATAACGATGTTGTTGGTGGGATGGGACGATGTCAACTTTGTTGATGGATATTCGCTCCAAAGATTCTGCGCATTTTTTTTATTTTTCTTTTCCCTTCCGGACTAGGTTTGGGCCTGGTAAGGCCCATTATGGTTTGAGCTCGGCCCATGGGCCCAACCTTTGTCTTTTTCTTTTTTTTTCTTCTTTTTTTTCCTGCAGCAAAACCTCTATATACTAAAACCCTACCGTTTTTCTGGTTCTCCGTCGTGAAATTTCAAAGCTCTGTTGCCCAACAAAGCCTAAGCTTCCATTTCGGTCTCGGGTATATCTTGTTATCTGTCAGAGACGCATTGAAGGGCTGAGCTCTCTCTCTCTCTCTCTCTCTCTCTCTCTCTCTCTCTCTCTCCCGGTCTCCAGAAACAGCGACTAAATTGGGACCAGAGAGGTATTGCCTTAACTCACTGAGGGTGCATCATAAAATGCTCTCCAAAATGCACACCAACTGTTTGGTGATATGTCTCCAAGAAACATGTTGAATATTGTTTTCTTTTTCATTATTGCTTTTAAGTAATTTAGGTACCAACACAGCATCTGCATACTGACTTCGTATCTTGTGTTTTGTTCTTGTAAAAATCTTTTGCTTACACTTTCTGTGCTACTGTATGTGTCGTACTTCATTTCAGTTCATATGTTTCTATTATTTTTCTTTTGATAAGGTAGTGTTTCTGTCCTTTCTGGACAAAACCCAGAATTTGATTGTCTCAAATTCAGTACAATAATAAATTCTTAATGGATTTTAAAGGATTAATAGACCCTTGTGGATTTTATGGATTGTAATTGAATAGGGGTCCTGCTTCTCTCAGAATAATCTCTTCTCCTAAGTTTGCCTGAGCTTTCTAACCCTGGCCCTTCATGAAGGTCCAACGATCACAATTTAATGTGAATTTGTTCATAATACATTGATATTAATAGATTTCTTTTTGCATTTACTTCTTGTTTTTCTTAATGCATTGAGTTTTTTCTGTCCTCTTTCCTCTTCGATTCAGTGCCCGTTTGGCATTGCTTATTTGGGGTGATAAGTGATTTTTAAAAAATTTTGAGAAGTCCAGCCCGTTTGGTAAACTGTGAGAAAATCACTTATTGTTAAAAATTGCTGTGAGAGAAAGCTATAAGGGAAAGCAGCTAATGAGGTGCTTTCATTTTCTGATTATACAGGAATCAGTTTTGAAGAGACGCTGGGTTTAATGATTATGCCACAATCATTTTCTGATTATGAGGAAATCAATACCAACAACACTTTTAACAAAAAATTTACCAAACGCCAAACTGCTTTCCCTCACAGCTGATTTCTCTCACAGCAAATCTGACAGCGATTATTTTCACAGCACAGCAATGCCAAACTGGCCCTCAGTGTTTTGCTATTCAAAATTCACCTTTTGAGTTGAGTTTGCTAGTTTGTACAGAATGTGTATAGGTGTAGCTCGTGATAGGATATGGATTCTCCAGCTAAAAGATTATGTGAACCATTTTATTTATTCTTGTTTTAGAAAAAATTGAATATTGTAGTTGAATTGCATTACTCATCAAGTTTCAGGGCATTTTGTATTTTACGAATACGAAACTGGATTAAGCAAGATGGGTGTGAAACAAGACGATGGCAGTATTATGCCTACATCTGAACAGGTATGCATTAATTCTCATTTTATTTTATCCAAATGAAAATCAACCAATTATATCTTATCTAGCACTAGCAGTCCCTCAACATGTGCTTGCAATTATGGTTCTATTCAGTCTCATAGATGTTTGCTCAGATCATCTGTTTGGTTAAGATATTCGATTGTAAATATTTTGGCATTTTGCTTACAGTAGTTTTTTGTGTATTTTTTTTTTACTGCACATGATATTTTGGCCATTTCTTCTTACCTGATTGTACTACTGTCTTTGTTGCTTCCTGCTATCTAACCACATTCGGCTGTTTATAAGTAATACTTGTGAAAATAGTTAAACTCTCATCTGTTTTTATTTTTTTCTAGCTACATACTTGGAATGTGCCTGACCATTTAAGCAATCTGAGCTGTAATCTTGACACCTTCTTTACATATCTCCACTATCTCACTCCTCCAACATGAGAGCTGAACACTAGGTTCTTATGTAAATATATGGCTTCCTGTTACACGATTAGAAAATAAATGGTTCATATTTTAATTTGCAGGAGAAGATCTCTGATGAGTTAGATATCAGAGTGAAGAAGTTTCTTAGAGGCGAAAAAACTAATTTGGAGGTACCGTGTTGTCAAGGGAATTTGACTTTTCATGAAATTTGACTTGTTTATTTCTTATTGCATCTTGGATTGTCGTGTTTGTAGGGCTTGCAAGATAAAAAATTGAAGGGCCAACTTGCTGTTAGAGAAGAATTGTTTGGAAAATCTGCACAAGCTGCTGCCAAAGCTGAGAAGGTGAATTTTTATTGAATGTGATCTGTCGTGCTGTTATAGCAGAAGGGGAAAATCTAACATACAGTCATGCTTAAGCATTCTGTTGGCCTTTGTATTAATTTGTATAGATTCAGCTATGGTTTGAATTTTATTTCCAGTCGTATGCTGTTTGCTTTTCATCTGAATTATAGTTTTCTCTGATTTACTGGATTTAGTTCATACAAGTTGATCTTCTACAAGATATTTTGCTTCTCCTTTTCTTTTAGTAGATGTAATAACAATAGACTTTAATGAACTTTCATTTGTGATCAAAATTATAGTGGCTTCTGCCAAGTGAGGGAGGCTATTTGGAGGCTGAAGGCATAGAGAAAACATGGAGGATCAAACAAGAATCAATTGCTCGTGAAGTAGATATCTTAAGCGCGAGGAGTCAATATGATATTGTCTTACCAGGTTGAAACCTAAACGTTTTTATTGATTTCTAATGATTAACAGTCAGTCAGAATTTTTCATTCAAACTTTATTGTTTTCCTTATTGAAGTTGAAAGTTTTCATGTCCGATATCTGGTTGTGTGGCTTTTCTCATTTCAGTTGTGCAAATTCTGATTCAACTGGCCTAAGCAAAATTAGTTTTGGGATGACCTGTATTGACTGAGAAGAGAGTAGAATTTGGAATATCCTGATTTATCGACAATAAAGAATGAAAAGAAAACTGGAAATATTCTTTTCTTTTTACAGGGTTTTCAGATAAGTCCATTGATATTTGGTGGAAAGAAGAAATAAACGAACTGGAGCAGAATAAAAAATACAGCTTTGTTGGGTACTGGATATTAGTTGAGATAATGGTTCAAGGGGTTGAATGTGGGATCGATAACGTTGCATTTATAGTAGATATTAAAAATAAGGCAGATTTCTTTGTGAGATCTAAAAGCAGGTTTATGCTTTGTGAGGTCTCCTGCATCACAAATCTTACTCTAAAATTTATGACTTAAACCTAATTCTTATCTGCAGATCTCGGTCCTTACACACTGGATTTCACCTCAAGTGGTCGGTATATGGCAGCTGGTGGACGCAAGGGCCATCTGGCTATTTTAGACATGAAGAATATGAGCCTGGTTAAAGAAATTCAGGTATTTTGGGCAGTATGAATTCAAAATAAAACTATATTTTTTCTACCGAGTAGTAATACCTTTTCAGTCAGATACTTTGACCTTATATTATACATGATTGTTTGCCTCTCTTTTTTTCTTACCAAAATTGTTCGCCTCTTGCTAGATTGATTTAGATATGTTTCTTGCAGCCATGTCCCCATGTCTTAGTCTTCATATGCAAAGATATAATGTACTAGTGTGGAATTTGATGCACCAGATTAGATTCTGAATTTTGTAACCAACGTTATGAAGATAAGAGTTGTGGGAGAGAGAATGAAAGGCATCATGCAAGTACATTTTAAGCAATTTAATCTTTGAACCTTATCAAGTTGTGATATGTTTTGAGTCAAATTATCAGTTTGATGTAGTTGTAGCTTCCCACTGTCCAAATGTGAAAGTTTAGATGGGTGGATGTTACTGTAGTAAACCCTTTATTGTTTTCCTCAATGTACATTTAGTTCATTAGTGGGAAACATCTTTTTTCTATGTTTTTAAATGTTATGCTCAAATGTTGGGTCCTTGTTTGATTTGTACTTCGTGGTTTAACTGGAACATTGTACTGATTAGCTAATTGTTTGTTCAGGTTAGAGAAACAGTGCGTGATGTGGTGTTCTTGCACAATGAGTTGTTCTTTGCTGCTGCCCAGAAAAAGTATAAAACTGTTTGCTTCACTTAAATTAATGTTCTGTAGTTTGGTAATCTTTTTACATTTACAGGGTAGATTATAGATGGAAATTTTTTTCTGTTGCATGTGACTAATATTGCCAAACATCGAATACTCCCATTGTACAATTTTTGTTTGGACAAATGGACAACTCCAGATATTACTAAAACCTGCTCAATCTACTTTCAACTGACTTGTTGATCCAGCAGATTATAGATCTCTCTCACAACCACATTTTTCTTTATCCCTGGTGGTGGCATGGTGATGCACTTTTGTCCCATTTTATATACATTGATTTAGCCCTGTGTACTTGTTGGAGGATTCACATTATGTTGTTCGAGCCAATATTCTCTACCATGGCCTTCGGTTACGTACATGTTTTTTTTTTCTTTTCCTTGCAATGTGAATAAACACAAGAGTTCAACTTATAAGCAAAATATCTTTTTGTAATTTTCACTAGTTTATCTTCTACTTAAGGTTGATGTTTTATCTTATTTAGAGGTGCTAACCATTTTAATTAACAACAGGTATCCATATATTTATAACAGGGATGGCACTGAACTTCATTGCTTAAAGGTTAGCTTACTGTGTTGAATAGATTGTTGTCTAACTACATGGCTCGCAATGATTTAAAGGCTTTTCCCTACTATTAGTAACACAATACTAATTATTGTGCAAGTTTTTATTTTCTTATCCCAGGTCTTTGTTTGAGTTGTCTCATTACAGTGCATGTATTGTGAACCGGCTAATCAATTATATCTTCAGTTCATGCTCCTAATGAGTTTATATTATAGATTGCGTAGAGTTTAAAAGCTCTTCAGATAGGTTGGTGATGCTCTGGGAAAATACCAGTATTTTAAGATTACTCCCTTCTTTCTTTTCTCAAATCGTAATCTGCGACTCGTGGTCCCTTCATAAATAGATATTTAATCTATCCTGGGTTCACAGTTAAAACTTAATTTTCTGAACTGTGATTTCTGCCTTTATCCCATTAATAAATTGGTTTAGGTAAATTCTTAGGCAGGTCAAACATGTTGAATAATATGAGATAAAGCATCGAGCCAGAATCTTAAAAGTCAGTTGCTAGCCTTTTTGTGTAATTGTGCTCTAGGCGTTCAATTTCTAGGAACAGTGTTCCTCGTATATATGCAGCTTATTCCATAATTTGCTCTAATACTCTTACAAGTCAAATAGTTCCTTGTGATCTGTTGTGCAGTCTCCTTTAATAGTTATTTCAGATGCGTCTGTATGGAGCTAAAGTTATACTTCTTATCATGTAGGAACATGGCGCGGTTTTAAGGCTTCAATTTTTGAAAAACCATTTTCTCTTGGCATCAATAAACAAATCTGGGCAGCTTCGTTATCAGGATGTAACAATGGGCGGGATGGTAGCTAATTACAGGACTGGCTTAGGCCGTACTGATGTGATGCAGGTGAACCCCTACAATGGGGTTGTTGCTTTGGGTCATTCACTTGGTACAGTTTCCATGTGGAAGCCTACAAGCTCTGCTGCTATTCTCAAGAGGCTGTGTCACAAGGGGCCCATCACGGCAATGGCATTCCACCCAAATGGCCATCTCATGGCCACAGCTGGGAAAGAGAAGAAAATTATGCTTTGGGATTTGAGGAACCTTAAGGATGAGCCACTCCAGACTTTGCCGGGGAATGCAGATACTCTTGATTTCAGTCAGAAAGGTCTGCTTGCTCGTTCAACTTCATCATTTGTACAGATCCTTAGAGATTCATCTGGGACTCAGAACTACAATAATTATATGACTCATAAAATAATTAAAGGTTACCAAGTAGAAAAAGTGTTGTTTCGACCTTATGAAGATGTTCTCGGCATAGGGCACTCCATGGGGTGGTCTAGTATTCTAATTCCTGGTTCTGGGGAACCCAACTTTGATTCTTGGGTGGCGAATCCATTTGAAACATCTAAACAGAGAAGAGAGAGGGAAGTGCACTCTCTACTTGATAAGCTCCCGCCTGAGACAATCATGTTGAATCCCACAAAAATTGGCACAGTAAAGCCTCAGAGGAGGAAAGAGAAGAAAACAAAGGAGGAGAAAGAGGCCGACATGGAAGCCGCTGTGGAAGCGGTCAAGGGCATTGAACCAAAGAAGAAAACAAAAGGAAGGAATAAGCCGAGTAAGAGGACAAAGAAGAAGCAGGAGATAGTTGCGAATGCCAAGAGGCCTTTCTTGGAGCAACAAAAGAAAGAGGAAGAACAAGTGGCTAGGAAGAAGCAGAAAGTAATTGAGCAAGTGGAGCTACCAACATCTTTGCAGCGGTTTTCTCGCAAGAAATCAGCTACATAGTTGTGCTCATCTAGGTTAAGGTGTTGTATTTTAATTCAATGTTATTCATTTGTGATTTGTGTTTGTTTGTCTTCAATCAAAAATAACTTTTCCATTTATCTATCAGTAAAAGTACGAGCCAAAGGGGTTCTAGTTTCCAAGCTCATCCCCATAATTCAAATTTCAGATTTGGGATTTGATTTCAGTTCAGTAGGGTTCATGTAAATCTAATATTCATAGGATTACGCATTTCGGTTAAACTATGTTGTCCAGATTGATCTGGTTCAGCACAAATAACATGAGCTCAAATGGCAAGCTTAACCTGCGTATTGAATCCATGACATGAGTTCAACCTCCCTTACGTTTTGTATATAGATCAATTCGGCCTCAAATCTTATGTAGAATCAATGAAACATCACGATTCGAATTGTTTTGGTTTAAATATCAAATTGGTAGCAAAATCAAGCGTGAAGCCACCCTTAGGCTAGTGCTAATTTTTGGGAAGTTCATCCTATTTAGTGGAAATTAGCCAATCTCATCCTAAAGAAAATGTAGTCCACTTCATTCATCTTAGTAACTCCTTAAATGAATATATATATATACACACACACACACACATACATAGAGAGCTTCTATTGAGGGATCCCTCAAATAAGCTTATTTGAATGACACCCTTATAGGGCCCGCTCCACATTGTATTTCACTAATCCAGACTGTCTATTTTTCAAATAATCATTCAAAGATCATCTCTACAAAAAAATAATAATAATAAAATCACTTAAATCCGATATCGTTTGACCACTCAATTGAGTAATTGAAATTTAGTACTTTCTTGAAGCACCGTGTTCATTGATTTTTTTTTTTACACAATTGGATGTCGAAACGGTTTCTAATTTGTCTAATTTTTTGCAAGGATGATCTATGAATGTAGACTTAAAAAATAGATGGTTTGGATCGTTGAAAAAAAAAATCGTTAGGGACCCTAAAGGGTGTTTTTATTTGAGGGATCCCTCAAATAAGCTTATTTGAGCGACATCCTTGTAGGGCACACTTTGCATTGTATGTAGGGCTCACTCCGCATTGTATTTCACTAATCCAAACGTCTATTTTGTAGATATTCATTCAAAGATCATCTCTACAAAAAAAAAAATCAATTGAATCCGATATCATTTGACCACTCAACTAAATTATTGAAATTCAAGTACTTTCTTGAAGCATCGTGTTCATTGATTTTGTTGATTCGAATTAGATGCCTTAATGATTTTCAATTTGCATGATTTTTTGCAAGGATGATCTTTGAAAAAAGATGTGAAAATTATATGGTTTGGATCGTTGAAAAAAATTTCGTAGGGGACCCTAAGAGCACTTCCACGTCATTGTGCCATGGCAAAGGGCAAGGGCAAGTAAGGGCAAATACTATTCACATGAATAGTGATTGCCCTAGCAATTTTTTGATGCATTCCAACCCATTGCCACGGCAACCCAAAGGGCAACCATTATTTATATGAGATATGAGGAGAGGAATTTGTATGAATTTTGGTGTGGGAAGTGAAAAACATGACTGAGTATTTATGGAAAGAAAAAAAATTTGAATTTTTTGGTATTTAAATTAGTCGCTGACGTCAGTTTGCCCAAGCAGCAGCCCAGACAAGTCTTGCTTTCAAGCTTGCCCACTTCTTGCCATGACAACTTTTCCTTTGTGGGGCTTATAGTGTGACGTTAGCGGCCAATTTAAATACAAAAAAACCGAAATAAAAACCAAGAAATTTAGAAAATAAATTCTATAAATACCTAGCCATGTTCTTCATTTCCCACACCAAAATCCATACAAATTCCTCTCCTCATATCCCATGTGAATAGTGGTTGCCCTTGGGTTGTCATGGCAATAGGTGGGAATGCATCAAAAAAATTGCTTGGGCAATTAGTATTCACGTGAATAGTGTCTGCCCTTACCCTTTGTCATGGCACCATGATGGAAGTGCTCTGACGAGTGTCTCTCAAATAAAATTATTTGAGGAATCCCTCAATAGAAGGGGTATATATATATATATACACACCTCCCTATATACTCCTGGCTCCACCCAACCAAAGCAATCTGTCCAATGATTCGTTTTGTTGAATTTAGATTGCTTTGCTTTGACAAGAAATTAAACAACTATTCTTTATTCTCTAATGTCATAAATTTTTCTTTAAAATAAGGGTTTACTAGTGAAATACCCCCTGAACTTGTACATAATTTTCAATTAACCCCCTATTCTTTTTTTTTAGAAAATTTAGGATATGAATTTTTTTTTTTCGTCAATTTACCCCCTGCCGTCTAAATCATCAACATTTCATCCAATTTTCAGTTAAATTATTTTTAAAATTATTTTTTTGGAAAAATTTTGAAGAAAAATAGGAAAATTAACCCAAAAAAACAAAGAAGAAAAAGATACTAAAGAAAAAAAATCCTGAGAACCCCCACCTTAACTTGGTTTCTGATTCCTTGAGAGAGAGTTTTTTTTTTTTCTTCTAGTTGTTGGGTTGTGTTTATTTCAGCTTTTTTCTTGTTCTTTTGATTGTTAGCTTTATGTTCTCTCACCTTGAAGAGAAGACTGAGGAGATAAATGTTGAGTTGATCAACACAACGAGGGGACCATGTGGGTTTTTTGATGGTTGAGATTTGGCATTTGGTGGAAGATTTGAGGCAGACTTGCCATACCTTTTCCTCAAATTGCAATCCGTATAAACCAAATCAATTTTTCTACCTGTTAGTACGAGTCACAGACTCACAGCCTTACCTCTCAACCTTCGTTCGTGGTGCCATTTAGCTGTTTGTAACAATCCCAGAAACCCAGAAACCCAGATCTGGTTTTTTACTCCTCCCCCACAAACCCACAAACTCCAGCCAGAAAACACAAACCCAGAAATCCAAATCTGGTTTTTCACCCCTCCCCTACAAACCCAGAAACTCCAGCCAGCAACCACAAAGCCATAAATCCATATCTGATTTTTCACCCCTCCCCCACAAACCCACAAACCCACAAACCCCATAGGAAAATTGACAACAACAACAACAACAAGAAAAAAAAAAAAAAAAAAAAAAGAAGAAGAATGAACCAAACCTGTCGCCACTCCCCTCCCCCAGCAACCCCATTGCCAACCCCCCTCCCCCATCTATATATATTTCCTTCAGCAACCCTAAACCTTAACCCGAGCCGAAATCCATCCCCACGCGAGATCTATTCCAAGCCCTAGCCGAAACCCATCCCTAACCCTTGCCCCCAAGTCCCACGGTTTTGGGTTTAGCCAAAGGAGAAGAAGCAAGGGAGAGATAAAGGCAAAGAGAAGAAGGAAAAAGAAAATGAAAGAGAGGACGAAGACAGAGGGAAGAGAAAAGAAGAAGAAGAAGAGGAAGAAGGAAGAGAGAGAGAGAGAGAGAGAGAGAGAGAGAGAGGGAGAGAGAGAGGGAGAGAGTTTTCAGTTTTTATTTTAAGACTATTATTTCAATTTTCCATTTTTTATTTTATTTTTCAATTTTTATTTATTTTTAACGTACAAAATGACTATTTTACCCTCATATTTAATGGCAAATTGGATGAAATGTTGCAAATTTAGACGGCAGGGGGGAAATTGGCGAAAAAAAATAGTTCATATCCTAAATTGTCTAAAAAAAAAGGATAGGTGGCTAATTGAAAGCGAGGTTCAAGTTCAGGGGGTATTTCACTAGTAAACCCTTAAAATAACTTTTTTTCTTTTATATAAGCGATATTGAGGAAGAGGGAATTGAATCTAGGATCTTGACTGCATGGGTAAATGTTTTTAACCACATTTTTATTTTTAAAAAAATGCAAATGATACTAGCGGAAGAGGAAAGTAAATATAGAATCTCACACTTTTCAGTTTAAAGCAAGGACTAAAATATCGATAATATCGACGAAATATCGCCGATATTATCGTTCTTTCAGGTCTAGGATAATTTGAACATATCCATACACATATCGTATAATTATCAATAATATCAGGAAATATCAACGTCGATAATATCAAGACATATAGACATCAATAATTTCTCACACGCTTCAACAATATTTGGCCAAAATATCGCGATGATATCGATATAATATCAAGATGATGAAGATAGTGAAAATTTTGAACCTCATAGGAACTCTATGTGGTATCAAGTCACTCATATATCTTACCATGCAATGGATAAAGTGTAAAATATTGTAGTAAATCATTATAAATAAATGATTATGGTGTGTTTAATCTTCTTTCATTAATTATTACATATTTTCTGCACTTCCAATGTTTGTCAACTTACTATATAATCAACTTAAATAAGTTAAACACATCCAAGGGTGGAACCTGTAATTTTTCGATGGGTGGGCTAGATAAAAATTTTAGCTTAAACTCTAATTATCTTTTTCTTTTTTTCCATTGACTAATTTTCAATAAACTTTATAAGACAAATACATATTAAATGTAACCAAAAAAATACACTATCAAAATTAATGTGTTTAACAATATAATTGAAAGTATACCTATTCAAGTTTCTTGTTTCTTGACATCAACCGAAAGACAAATGTAAAGTGAAAAAATATAAATAATTAAGTTTCACATATATATTAATTGTGAACACAAGAAGAATATAATTAGGTTACTGATCCGTTTTTAAAAGCATCTTCTCACATGTAAGTTTTAATTACCTACTGTTGTCTATAATCATGGGTTGAAAGACTTGTGAGGGTTTCTATTGAGTACAATATTAAGAAGCTTCCCCTTTTTATTTTGGGGGGAAAAAACGATTATTGACTTTGCCAACAAAAAAAAGAAGCAAAAGGCTGCATGCCTCGAGGGGAAAAAAACAAAACCAAGGCTGCTAAGCAATTGCATGATTCGGTCAATTTGATTGGAGGATTGGATCAAAGTAAAAGGCAACAAACTTGGCGGGCCATATAGATATAGTTAATATTTTTTTCTTCAAAGCTTTCCTAGGCTACAGCCCACCACAGCCGTGGCTGTAGTTTCGCCCTTAAACACATCATTCTTCTAATTTTTTGTGATAAACTAATAGATAATTGACTAAATAAACATCTTCCAAAGTTTTCATAAAAATTTCCTTTTATTTTTAACATTCCATGGTATGTATTCAATTTTTACCGATATCGAAAATTTCATATTTTCGGACCATTATATTTCCGAAACTTGGTTCAAAGCATGTCGTACATTTGTCAAGGGAAAAAAGAAAAGGAAACCCGAGTGTCGTCACTTTGTTTTCCATCGTTAAAAGGGATACTTTGAACTCGGTGTGAGTTTTATTTTCTGATGACGAGCCTCTTATCCTTCACCCCAAGCACCCCCTCTCTCCACCTCCCCACTTTCTCTAACGTGCGCCATCATCATCACCTCAGCCCCACTACCCTCCTCATCAGCTACCCACATCCGCTCCCACGTGTCCAGATCCTCTACCGTGCGCCGCATGCTCTCCCACGCCCCTCCCTTTCCGCCTCCGCCCTACGCGCAGCCGCCGATGGCCTCTTGCAGGACGCCGGAGCCACCGCGTTTGTGCTCGCCGGCGCCTACGGCCTCGTCCTCTGCTTCGACAATCTCACGCAGCGAAACCTTCTCCAGCAGGTCATTTTGCTCTCCCATTGATTTTTCTTCAAATCTCCAATTAATTGTTTCCATTTCTGGTACCCTGTGGAATTTTTGTTTTGTTTTTGGCCACAGATTTGCTACTTTGATTTTGAATCTGTGAAATGCTGAAAATGGAAGTAGGACAACCCCACTGACACTGTTCTGTTTTCCTCTCTTTACAATATTTTACTAAAGGGGTAACATTTACTTACCCCAAAAAAACAATAGTTCCATAGTTTGCCTACTTAAAAGAAAAGAAGCAATAATGGCATATAGTCCTATAACTTTTTCTCAAATTTTTGTCACATATACCAATCACTATTTGGTTCAAATCTTATCAACAACAAATGTTGGATAAAAAAAATATTTAAAAAAATGGTGACATAATAGGATTTTACTTCTTAAAAATAACTGAGGTCTAAAGTAAGTTTGCAGACGTTGGCTAGGCCAGTTGGACATCACTGTGAGCAAATGAAACATAATAAATAACGTGTGGCTTTTGATTAAAATATACCTGCACCAGGGTGCATACACCCCCTGTGTCTATAGCACTTATCACGTTATATCGTAGCATATGGTGTTTGATGAAAACTTGCCTTAACGAGGTGTATTTCTCCGTTGTGTCTATAACGCTTATAATGTGTTATAAGTGTTATAGGCACTAGGAGGTATACACCTTGGCATATGTAGGGTTTACTCGTGGCGTTTTGGTCTCTCTAGCATTACTCTTTAAAATGTGCACCTATATCATTAGCATATAAATTGTAATATACGTAATGTGTTACTTTTTTATTTGTTAAGTAACATGTGATGTTTTTCACATTTCTTCTTTGCTTACACAATAATTGAATGCAGAGTTTAAGCAGAAAATTGGTGCATATATTGTCTGGGCTGCTTTTCATGCTTTCCTGGCCAATTTTCAGGTAACCCTTTTGCTATTTTTGTTCAGAATTTCTACAACTTGTTTGTTGTTCATTCTGTTATATCCCCAGCGGGAAGTGCTAGAAGTTTCCTTGACTACTTGAGCTCATCTTTCATCCTAGAATAGCACCTCAACGGCGGCTCGCTACTTTGCCTCTGTGGTTCCCCTTGTCAATTGCTTGAGGCTTCTTCTTCATGGGCTCTCCATAGTCACCAATGAAGGACTAGTCAAATCTGTCACCCGAGAAGGAAACCCAAAGTAAGTTTTACCAATAATTAAACCTTATACTTGCAGCTAATTTTTCTAAAGCCAGAGTGATTTAGCTTCATTTTTTTAACATCTGCAGGGAGTTGCTTAGAGGTCCTTTGTATTATGTTCTGATTTTGATTTTATGTGCTCTTGTATTTTGGCGTGAGTCTCCAGTTGGAGTGGTCTCCTTGGCAATGATGTGTGGTGGGGATGGTAACTTCTCTAGTTTCTCCAACCAAATTCACATGTCCCTTACTCATTATTCCATAAAACCAGTTTTATACAACAACGTGTCTATCTCTCGAGAAGAACTTACCTGTAACATTCACTACCCCTCTCTCGCAATGCATCTCTCGTCACGCATCATGTGAGAGAGGGCAGGGAACCCGCTGCAGTAAGTTTTAGTCCTATCTCTCTCATCATGGCATGTCATGTGATGAGAGAGATAAGCACACGACACGATTGTATATAACTGGTGGTATGGAAGAAAATTTTCTCTTACTGCTTCCAATAGTGCAATGATAACCTTTTCAACTTGGCTGTTTATAGGTGTTGCTGATATCATGGGAAGAAAATTTGGGTCCATAAAGATCCCTTATAATCAAAAAAAGAGTTGGGCTGGAAGCATATCCATGTTTCTTTTTGGGTTCTTGATTTCCATTGGGATGCTTTACTATTACACATTTCTGGGATATTTTCAATTGAATTGGGTCGAGACAGTTGAAAAGGTAGCATTGATTTCTCTGGTGGCAACAATAGTGGAGTCTCTTCCAATAACAGATGTACTAGATGACAATATATCTGTTCCATTGGTGAGCATGGCAGCAGCATACTTGAGTTTCTCTTTGTAATGAGTAGCTGTCGTTCGGCTCTGCAGTGATTAAGCGTTCAAAGCTCTGTTGTGAATGGGAAAGTATGCAAAGTCGAAACCGCATCCATTGAGCTCTGTGACACATTGACAAAAATAGAGCAAAACAAAAAAGCAAACCAATTTTAGAGCCAACAAGGTAAATAGTGTCTAGCTAATTTTCATGCCATCCTATGAGGAAGGGTCGTATTTTCTGAGTTGTTTTGTATTCTTAGCGAGCAGTTACCCATGTATCCAAGATCAGAATTCGGCCTACTCCCTCCTTTCGATTTCCTTTTGTAACCGAAAAGTGAAAATGTTATGTGTGACTAGGGCTAAATTTCAAATGCATCGTAGCTTCAACAGTTGGGCTTCCGGATTATGAACTGCATATATGCCTAACAATTGCCAATTCTGCATTGTCCCTAGGTTAATCCCTACCTTGGGTGGGTTTTATATGCCAATTTGATCACCACAATTGGGTTGCTCTTCGCATCCAAGCTCATGGTTTAAAAAAAAATCAAAAGCGGATTCTAAAGGTGCATCAAATCATTTGGTTTAACGACATTTAGTCTCCACTTTTTAAAGAAGAAAGTCTTGAGTTCAAATCTCATAGACGAGAGTTTGGTGTGGTGTTGAATAAATTAAGAAAAGGCACAGGATTGCATTATTTACTTGCTTGAGCTTAGGGCATGTGTTTGATAAGTCTCGGGATTACAATTTTCTTTGCTCCCATGAACAAACGCCGCATGGATTGAGTAGGTTTAGGCCAAAAGGAAAAAACAAACCAACATGGATTCAAGTAGGCTGCATTTGACCCACGCGGCCCAAATTTTTTGTAGCACTCAGCTAGGCCGAAGTATGATAATAGGATTTTATCTGTAAAACGTTTCCCCACAAAAATGCTTTGAATAGAAATATTAATCATAAACAAAGAATATAATTGTTCCTAAGCATCCCAATTCTAGCCGATTAGTTATTAGTTTAGTGGTATTTATGTCGGAAGATATCTCAAGTTCGAATCTCCCTTCCTCGTTGATATAAAAAATTAATATAAAAAACAAAAATGTTATGTTGTGAGCTGAGAATAATAGGCTGTTAAAGCATACTTAGTTGTTCACGTAAAATAATCAAAAGCTGTTTATAGGAAAGTTTCACAACCATTTGGTTTGCAGATAATGTATATATAATTATCATACTGCAGTTTATATGTTGAAGCTTGGCCAATAATGTTCTGCGTATGGGAACAAATAATCACCTTTACAAGATTCCACCTTTATAGAATTATTTTCATTAACACCCTTGAAGTTTTCGGTTTTTGTTTTTCACAAAACCCCCTAAGATTTCATAACTTACACAAACACCCCATGAGGTTTTAAATTGTTTTCACAAAACCCTTTTTTGTTGATTATGATTGATGATATTATATACAAAAGTTCTCCAAGTGACAAAGTTAGCCTTTGAGATTAGATTGCTCTACATTTATTGAGGTTAATTTTGACATTTTGGATAAGTTTTTTTATTAATAAAATCATCAATTTTTGGACGAACAATCAACGAAAATGTGCTTTGTGAAAACAATTTGAAACATTAGGGGGGGGGGGGGGGGGGGGGGGGGGTTTGTAATTTTTTAAACCTCAATGGGTTTTGTAAAAATTCTGAAAACCTCATAGGGTGTTAGTGTAACTCTACTTTTATACCTTGTCAATTAAAGATAAGCATATAGGATATTAAACATGTTTAAAGTCATTAAAAAAGGGTTTTTCACAAAGAGATCCATTTTAACATGAAATTTTATAAATAAATGAAAACCCTCAATGAGCTTATTTGGAGAGAAAAAACCTAAACTAGTCACTTGCATTTTCTAATTGGTTCTTAGTGTGCTACAATTTTCTAAGAACCAATGAAAAATGACAAACGGTTAGTTGAGGGTTTTTCTCTCCGAATAGACTCTTTAAGGATTTTTATATAAAATGTCATGTTAAAATGGATCGAGTTATTAAAAAAATAGTTAGATCAATGAATAATGCCCTTGAATTTTGGCATTTCCTTTCGGCATAAAAGGGGAAAGCGACTTGAATTTTGTGATAGCATCCGAAGAAAAATTAGATGGTGGAAGATGGAAGATGCTGAAAAGGAGCCACATTCGTAGTTATGGCATGTTCAATTATTTTTGGCTTCAAGTCAATGGGGCCTCTTCGATGTGTTTTCGAGGTCATTATAGTTCCTGGTCTTTCTCGTGAATTGTAAAGAAAAATAAAAATAAAAAAAATATATGAAAATCCAAGCCAATCAACTGCTAATAAGGTTGACGATTGACGAGGAATAATGTTATTGGCAAGGCTTATCTTTATCTTTGGTTGTTGTTGCCATAAGTCGTCTCCACAGGATAGGATGGGTTGACCAAAAGCGTCTCCACAGGATAGGGTGTGTTGACCAAAAGCGTCGCAAGTGTTAACGACTTCCCACCATTGGCAACTGCCTAGCCACTGCTTGTGACAATGATAAAGAGTTTGGATTGAGAATAGGGATAAGGAAGGTAGTTTCTTGGTGGGTCTAGTGCTCTTTTATATATGGATTTTGGACCATACTTACATTCCATGAATCCATGATTATGGTATGAAGTTAGATTTCATAGAGACCTATCAACCCCCATTATTACCGGTATCGATACTGTTCCTAACTTAATTATCTATAAAATCAAGTTAGGTAGATATGAACACACGAAAATTCAAAGAAAAAGAAGCTCATCTTTCCCCCTATAGACCTAAGAGATCATAAATGTTAAACGTGTTTTAGTTGAGAAAGTATGCATCATCCTATTAGGACCACCACCACCATGGCTAAACCGAAGGCGACGTTGGAAGCTAATGCCTGAAATTCTATGTCGCAAAGTCGTAGTCTTTTGGTAAATGCATTTGCTTTTGCACCGTAGTAAAGAAGCTACTCGATCGAGGCCACAAAACAATTATTAATCCACTTTAGACAAGGACGGCACATAGATATTGTCTCTCATTTGTCGATAATAAAAAATATTTAAAATATTTGCTATGATTTCCATCCAATAAAAGAGGCTATTTCCAGTCTCTGTATCTTCTGCACCTTTCATTTTCGTTCTAGTGGTTTCAGACACGTCCAATTTCTTAACGAAATAAGCGCCTGTTCCTTAATTATGTGGAGGGTTATTATTATACTAATAACTAGTTCTTTTTTTTATCAATTGGGAGAAAGGATATTCGAATTTAAAACATCTTCTAATATTAAGAAAATAGATTTTTTTTTTGGGCCAAATGAAGAGAGTTTTATTCAAGACGAATTGAAAGGTTTACAACTAGCCAAAATATCAAAAATCTACTCATGCCACACTTGGTCCCAGACGTGGTTACCTCTTACTCTAGACAAAAAGGCTGCAACCTCATGCGCTATCTTATTACATTGACGGGGAATAACTATAAAAACAACATGTTGTAGCTTACTAGCAAGCATCTTGATGTCTCTCAGGCCACACTTTGTCCTAGATGTGGTTACCTCTTACTCTAGACAAAAAGGCCGCAACCTCATGCGCGCTACCTTATTACATTGACGGGGAATAACTATAAAAACAACATGTTGTAGCTTACTAGCAAGCATATCTTGATGTCAAAAACGACCTGTTGTCGCTTACTAGCAAGCATCTTTATGTCAAAAACGACCTGTTGTAGCTTACTAGCAAGCATCTTTATGTCAAAAACAATACTTTCCACCGTAACTTCTACGTGACGCTCACCTCTGAGAATGAGGCATCTTTATGTCCAAAACAATAATTTCCACCGTAACTTCTACGTGACGCTCACCTCTGAGAATGAGGTATCTTTATGTCCAAAACAATAATTTCCACCGTAACTTTCCACCGTAACTTCTACGTGACGCTCACCTCTGAGCATCTGGATCATTCGCACCAAGTCAAATTCAACTTCCACACAAAACATTCGACACTTGAGGCAAGCAAGCAAAGCTTTCGATATGAAAAGACAAGAGAAAGTTCATAAAAGGTTGCAAGAAAATTCGTGGACATATATTCATCATTTTCATTCCTATGTGTATACATCCGCAATTTCCAACTAATAGCCAAATACGATGAGAAATTTCGCAGTTTCCGAACCCTACAAAGCTCCAAAAGCCAAATTGGATAATAATAATAATAATAATAATAATAATAATAATAATAATAATAATAACAATAATACCAGGTCACTCAACTGTTCATAATACTGTAGCCCTTGATGCAAATTTGGTACAAAAAGGGAGACTAGGGCAAAGAATTTTTTGCTCTTGAAAGAATCCACTTCACCGCAAAGAATTTTAGGCCACAAAATAATAGCAATATATTTAAATAAAAAAGCAAACACAGTGTTTTTTATAAGTCAAATCCTGTCAGTTAACTGCACCCCCCCAAGTACGCCTTCCTGTCCAAATTCATTTTATTCTAAACATTGCTAACTGGGGGAGAAAACAACTTCGTTATGACCAACATTTTTTTAATTTTATAAAACAAATACAAGTTAGACAGAACACAATTAATTAATTGAAAGAGGGCTTGAGAGTTTTATTTATTTATTTATTTAACTGTGTTACCTTAAAACATTTAAGGTTTTTTTATAAAAAATTTTATAATACAAATCAAGCTAATGTTTACTTGATACAAAATCTGTAATTATATTACTGCTGTTCATGAATTTAATATTCCTTCATACTTACTTACGAAGTATATGCAATTTACAAGTGATGTTAAAGACAGTTGTCCGCACGCATGAGTAGTTGTTAGACGGTGATGTTGATCCATGAAGCTTTACTTATTTAGGACATACAATTGGAGATCGAAATTATAGGTGTCTTGTAGCCAAACTGTCATAAGGAGTCACTCTCAACTCTCCACCACCACAAATGAAAAGCTAGCGACCAAGGTGAGTTTCAGCCCATTCCATTACGTATTATAGTATACTGACTTCTTTCAAATTCTCATCCCACGACAGATATTGCGTATAGCTCGATCGTTACCTTTTGTGGTGATTTTCTATCAAATGCATTGAGTTCTCACGCATGGGTCTTATAGATACTAAGGGAAAAATAATTGGCTATATTCTCAAAATATGAAAACATCTCATTTTCATCTCATCAATGACAGAAAAACTTGTATGAATCGGGTTAATTAGTAATGAGCATCTAAGTGCAAATGTTTTTCTTTTTTAGCGGTGGGGGAGGGGGAGGATAAAGACTACCTATCTTTTCGAAATGAAAAGCCAAGAGCTTATTTGGAAAGGTGTATTGATCATCTTTCTAAGTACATTTTGTATTGGTTACCGACTTATATGCAGTGGATATTTGTAAAGGAGATGCGTTTAATAATCTTCATTCATATATAATTTCTATTTTCAAATTAAGTGTTAGCTTAGAAAATTATAAAGTTTATACTCCGACTGTATCTCTAGTTTTGGTAGTTACAATGACTAGGAATATTAAAATAATGATCATTAGTAATAAGGAGCTATTAGGAGTTCATTTATCGTTTCTTTGATTTAGGAGCCCCAAAGGTCTCCTTATTTTAGAAGATGAATATAGAACATAGTTGGAGTTGAGCTTTTTCAGCTCATCTCTAAATTTTAGCTTAAAAAACTCATACAAAGAGTCCGTTAAAGATACTCTTAATACATGCGTCTCCCTAAATACCAAATATTATTGCGAAAATCTAACATATCCCCTTGTTTTAATTCAAGGGAGATTCCAATCTAATACTTCTTCATTATTCACTTCACCCATCCATTCTCTATGTCACCTAAAGCTAAAACTCATCAACATAATGAAAACATATGTGAAACTTAGTTATTTATATTTATATTTTGCACTTTGTATTTGTGAAGCTTATTATTATAATGTCACATCAGAATCAAGCAAGTAAAAGAGTAAAAACTATTCATTCATTCTTCAAGAAAAAGATTATGGTGATAAATTAGATATTAACAAGGCTTCTACATCCAATAATAAGGCTTCACCATCAATTAAGCCACTTCATCACACATCTCTAGTAGTTGAACCCAATGAGTTTGATGTTGCTTATTTGGAACGAAACCCTGGGAAACGTATTCAGATATGTGATTACCCTATTAATCAACGTGATGAGGTTCGACGTGCTTATATCAAAGTTGGACCTTACCAAGTACCAACCAAAACTTTCAGAATATCTGAGGTCTCAGTTTGGATTGCAATATTGTCGATTTCAATATTCTTGGTTCTCCCAATTTCCATGGTTAGAGTATTCCTCTTCAAAGATAAAGTCTATTATTTTCCATGCTTTGTTTTTAGCTAATAATAATAACAATAATAATAATATGAAGCACATCTTATACGCAACTTGTATTTATAAAAACCAACTTGAATTCATTGTATGGCGGCGTAGAATTTTTTGTTCTTGAAAGAATCCAGTTCACCACAAAGAATTTTAGGCACAAAAAAATAATAGCAAGTGGCAAAGTGGGTTGCTTTTAATTAGGTTGGTTTTTTTTTTTTTTTTTTGTGGTTGAGAATTAGCGATAGATACATTGCATTGGAGAGGGGCACTTATCCTGGAATTCCAATAGGTGACCAAGGGGGGTTGCTTTTAATTAGGCTTTGGGGACCATAAACGCTCCCAAGTTATTTAAATAAAAAAGCAAACACAATGTGTTTTTTTTTATAGTCAAATTCATTTTATTCTAAATATTGCTAACGGGGGAAGAAAACAACTTTGTTATGACCAACTTTTTTAAATTTTATAATTTTATAAAACAAATACAAGTTAAATATTGAAAGAGGGCTTGAGAGTTTATTTATTTATTTATTTTTATTTTTTATTTTTTTTATTTTTTTTATTTAACAAATCAAGCTAATGTTTACTTGATACAAAATCTGTAATTATATTACTGCTGTGTTCACCAATTTAATATTCCTTCATATACTTACAAAGTATATGCAACTCGCAAGTGATGTTAAAGACAGTCGTTCGCGCACGTGAGTAGTTGTCAGACATGTTATTCCATGAAGCTTTATTTGTTTTAGGCATACGATTGGAGATCAATATTATAGGTGTCTTGTAGCCAAATCTGTCATAAGGAGTCACTCTCCACTCTCAACTCTCCACCACCACAGATGAAAAGTTAGCGACCAAGGTGAGTTTCAGCCCATTCCATTACCCATTATAGTGACTTCTTTCAAATTCTCATCCCATGGCAGATATTGCATATAGCTCGACCGTTACCTTTTGTGGTGATTTTCTATCAAATGCATTGAGTTCTCATGCATGGGTTACCTTAGCTACTAATTAGGGAAAAATGATTGGCTATATTCTCAAAATATGAAAACATCTCATTTTTATCTCATCAATCGCAGAAAAACTTGTATGAATCGAGTTATCATAATGCATGGGCTAACAAGTTAATTAGTAGTGAGCATCTAAGTACAAATGTTTATCTTTTTCAAGGGAGGGGGAGGATAAAGACTACCTATCTTTTCGAAATGAAAAGCCAAGAGCTTATTTGGAAAGGTGTATAATCATCTTTCTAAGTACATTTTGTATTGATTACCGACTTAGTATGTAGTGGATATTTATAAAGGAGATGCGCTTAATCATCTTCAATCATATATACTCTCTATTTTCAAATTAAATGTTAGCTTAGAAAACTATGAACTTAGATTAGGAACTCCTTATAAAATTTATACTCCGACTGTGTCTCTAGTTTGGTAGTTACCATGATTAGAAATATTGAAAAAATGATCATTAGTAATAAGGAGTCACTAGGAGTTTATTTATTATTTCTTTGATTTACGAGTCTTAGAAGTTGCCCTATTTTAGAAGATGAATATAGGACGTAGTTGGAGTTGAGCTTTTTCAATTCATCTCTAAATTTTAGCTAAAAAAAACTTGTATAGAGAGTCCGTTAAAGATGCTCTTAATACATGCGTCTCTCCAAATACCAAATATTATGGCGACGATCTAACATATCCCCTTGTTTTTAATTCAAGGGAGATTTCAATCTGTTCTCTATGTCACCTAAAGCTAAAACTCATCAACGTAATGAAAACAAGAATGGTTAACCAACTATTATTCTCTCCACACCCACTCGAAAAGAATGTTTACCAATCCAATATTATTCTCCCAAACACCCACGCCCCCACCAGACCCTAGACTTAGCCTTCCAGGTCAATAGCTCTTTAACGTAAGGTCCTACCTGAAAGCTGTTGCATTGCATGACAGTCACGATCAGGGAAAAAATTGTCCACTTCCACATGTCGTGTTACACATTCTACTTCCAAGGTGAGAGAAAAACAGATAAAATGGTCACAAAAGTGCCTATTTTAAAAAAAAAATTCTTTATTTTTTTCTATAGACTTTATCCATTTTTATTCAGGACCGGTGCTCCTAGCTTTGCAAATATTATCAGATGGAAAATGATAGGAAGATCATATTTATAAATCACGGCAATTTACAAGATTGAATAGTCAATTCTCCTCTGAATCTAGCCTAAAAATTATTATTATTTTTTCTCATTAGGTCTTAGTGGGCGTCTTAGGACTGGATCTAAAAACTCTTCAACGTGTTGCGAATATCTACAATGTTATCTCTCTAACACCAACCTCATTGTATACATGCGAACATTTTGCATGTTTCACCTTCTCTTTTTGTGTATATCAAATTCAATGCCAAACTTTCCAATCGACAAAGTAGTTCCTTGAGAACAAAACAAAAACGACAGAGTTCTTAACCCATCTTGATGAGTAACACAGCTTTTAAGGCAACAATGAAAGAATCTAGGCTTCTATTTGCATATAAAAACTTGTAGGACACGACCACTCTCTAATAAAATGTTTATAGAATTCGATTGTTATTGCACAAAATAATTGTGTGCAAACTTTCTTAGGTGAGGCTGCACATGTGAACACAGTCATTTGGATTTGAAATATGCCCGTCCATTTTTTTAAAACCGTTTTCTTTATTTAAAAACGTTACTTTGAGATAAAATTGTTGAAAATGGTAAAATGCCTTAAGAGCACTTCCACCCCATTGTGCTATGACAAAGGGCAAGAGCAAGTAAGGACAAATATTATTCGAGTGAATAGTGACAACCCTAGTAATTTTTTTTTATACATTCTCACCCATGGCTTTACATGAGATATGATGAGAGG
Source organism: Prunus kanzakura (assembly GCA_020521455.1). Taxonomy (NCBI): domain Eukaryota; kingdom Viridiplantae; phylum Streptophyta; class Magnoliopsida; order Rosales; family Rosaceae; genus Prunus; species Prunus kanzakura. The sequence goes on along the minus strand of BPUM01001015.1, from coordinate 192,496 downwards.
AATTTGTATGGATTTTGGTGTGGAAAGTGAAGAACACGGTTACGTATTTATAGAAAAAAATTCTGAATTTTTTTTTGTATTTAAATTGGCCGCTGACATCCTCCTGCTCATACAACAACCCAAGCAAGTCTTGTCTTCGAGCTTGCCCAGTTTGGTGCGCCCACTTCTTGCCATGGCAACTCTTCCTTTGTGGGGGTTGTTTTTGGAGCCTAGATCCCATTTTGTCAGGGATGGAAGTGCTCTAAAGCGAAAACAGAAACAACAATGAAGTTTTCTTTAAAAATTTTAGCAATGACTGACGTGGCATCGTCAGCTCAGAATAGGATTAAAATATTAACAAAAACAAGAATGCGGGTATAAATTTGATGATTTAGGATTTCTACTCCATGTCTAATGCAGTTTGTGACCATCCCCACCTAGGGTTTCTTAACAATACAAAACTATCAGAATCCTCCTAGGTAGATAGATTGTAATATTAAGATATATTTTAAAACAATGAGGATAGATAATTACAATAGGGTATATTATTAAACAATCAAGATGCAATATTGTTGACTGGTGATTATGTGTGGTCAACAAAGGACTTTGATCGGATCAAATCAAAGCTTCAACCGGGCCAGGTCGGACGGATTGGGTGAGTAGATAACCTCAATTTAGGGAAGAAAGCGTGTCAGACCCATGCCCTCATCATTAAGAGGTGGGGTGGGGTGGGGGGGGGGGGGAGGAGATCAACCATGACACGCGACAACTTGGCAAGGATCAAGAATGCATTTAATATTAGTGTCCAGTCATATGCGAGTGTTTGTATCCAAATTTTCTTTTTTTTTTTTGTGGTTAATTTATGGTCAAAGTACGTGATTTAGAAGAATTCAAGGCAACTTGTTTTGCATGCCAAATGGAGAAAAATCTAAGAGAATTCTGGAGATATTAATTTATGAGATTAAATTTTGATTAAATTTGCTTGGGATGCCTAAGTACGTAGTACATTTCTTCGAAGGAATTAAACTTCATATACAATCCTAAATCATTTCATATATACGAATACATACATATGCACTCTTTTTTGGGACACTCACTATTATACCCAATATATGGGCCCATAATTTGTTGGTGGGGCAATTTTAGCATTGTGTTTTCTTGTATACCCCTCGTCATTGTAACAAGGCAGCGCATAAAATTGCAGCCTTTGTGTCTAGAGTTGGCGGAATCCATATTTGGGATGATTTATGGCCTGAGGGGATTTTTGATATTCTTGCTAGTGATGTAAACCTTACTATTCGTCTTTAATAATATTCTTTCATTGTTTGGAAAAAAAAGAAAAAGAAATAGACTTTAGAAACATAGCCAAAACCTATTTACAACATAACAAAGAGGTTTTGAAATTCTCATAAATTACAAAAGTGTCATCGATTTCTTAAAACAAGCCCAACCCCAAAATCTCATTAAAAAAACTCAAAGACATCAAAATAATTTAATAATCAAAACTAAATTCAATAGGGTCAGCTGTCATTTTTTCGCCCGTTTTTTCGGTTTATTTATTGAAATTAAATAGCGTATGATTTATCTATATCACTGGTGTTAAAAATGAGTATATAACTAAATATCTCCTCTTTTTTCGTGAAGGAAAGAAAAACAATTAAATTTATATGCTTATAAAAGACAAAAATAACTGATTTCAAATTTCGAGTTTGGCATTAACATAACAGCTGATTAAAACATCTTTTCATTCCTTATTCAAAATTAAGAAAAGAACTTTTCCATTCCTTTGCCCAATCAACGAAAGCCGAATTTGACTTTGGAAAAGTATGTTATTGAGTATTTGTGGCTCCGCCTTGGTGTGTAAAATATAATGTTATTCCAACTTTTTCTCTTTGTTTTTGGTTTGCTATTGGTTTGTTCATGAAGGGGTCAAACTTGTTTTGGTATAAACGAAGTTTCTCTAAGTCTAACCAAATCAATTTCAAACTGCCCTCAAGCTTTGTGCGCATATTCAAATGAAGGCCTGCACGCAATCAATAAAAGCATTGTGCACTAAGCATATATGGGTTCATCTTTGTTCTCTACATCATTCATCCATTTGTCCTTATCAATGTTTCTTTCGTCAAATTGTGGCTTTTCCAACATCATTTGCAAGGAGATTTATGGATATAAGTTAAAACTTTTAATTTATGTAGTTAAAGTATGTAAGATTTTGGTATTTTATCGTTGTCTTATAACTCGGTTGAGAGTTTCGGGTTCGATTCACACAAATGACGAGGACGATATATATTTGTATCCCAAAGAGAAGATGGTTGTAACTGCCGATTAGCATTGTAGCTAGTCTTCTATATAAAACTGCAAATTGGATTAAATTATAACATCATCGGAGGTGCTGAAGTATACAATTTGATTTGAAATAAGGTTGACAAAGTCAAGGTCAAGAAAGCTGAATCCATCATCGATTACTCTCATTATCTCTTTTCTTTTTCTTTTTCAAAATCCCCACTTGGCTTCTCTTTCCAATAGGCGATTACCCACTCTTTTTTTTATATTCTACATTCAAAACCAGCCTTCCCAAACAAAGCCCTCCCCTAAAGAATAACGCAATTTCTGGTTCAAGCTTCAACGGGCTGCTCTTCATAAATAAATAATATAATAATTTCAAAGTTGACAACTTTTTTATTTATATTTTTAATAGGACAAATAACATGTTCCCGTGTAACACCTTCCCCCCGATATTTTCAACATTGCATTGGTAAGTACATCATAAATGTTTAAGAAATTCAATTTGAATTATGCTCCTCAATTGTATAGCTGGAAGATCTCCTTCTCTCTGAGGATACTCTTTTTATATTGAGATCAATGAATTTCAGTTGCATAGTTTTGGTGCAAACATGTCGCATATCCCAACAATTTTCATGTTTTTTTTTTCAAAATTTTGCAACTAATAATTGAGTATGAAAAATAAATATAAACGGTCGTTTTTGGTTCCTGTAGTTTGTCAATTTTATCATTTTAATTTCCGTGGTTTTAATTGTGTCAATTTTTTATTTATGTTGTTTTAAATTCGAGTAAATCAAGGACACGCTACAAATTTTGTCAAAAGATGACTCTTTCCCTTAAAAAATTGTAGCTAACATTTGTACTGAATTTTGTACGCTACCAACATAAAGGACAAGTGATGTCGACATTGACTAATATATTGTGAGTCTATGACTATGAAATGGTCCTTCTTTCCTTGAAGCTCTAAGACTTACAAGTTAAGAAATCTATTGCTTCATTACTATTAACTGAATTTTTTACAGAATGCTATGGTAGGGAAGATGCACGCGGGGTAATCTTGACTACCAAATTTGTAACCCAAAAAATATAAAAAACCAAATGTCATAATTTCATAAATCTCAGGATCATTTGTGAAAATGACACTTGTATAAATGAAATGTTACGGTATTTTATGGTAGGGATTAATTTGATGCACATGAGGAAATCTTGAGAACCAAATTTGTAATGAAAAAAAAATATAAAAAACCAAATGTGATAATTTTGTAAATCTCTAGATCATTTGTGAAAATGACCCTTGTATAAATGAGAGCTTGATGGTTCACCTCTAAATTTTGATGTCCCAAGCAAAATTCATTTAGAAGAATTTATGTTTTTATTTTTATATTTATAGAACTTTAGAAGAAGTTGTCCATCAATTTTATTGAGTATGGAGCACTAACTGAATGGAAATGCAATAATGAGAGGGTTGTGGGTGAGGAGTTCAATCCCACTATAAAGGAAAATATTGAACTTAAACTTTTTTAATCATTAGATGGTCGGATTGAACCCCTCACTCACATCCCCCACATTGTAGCAGCTCCCCTAAATGAAACATCCACTTACCACAAAAGTATACATGCCTCGCGAAAAATTCATAAATCCTACGCTTCGCATTGCATATTTCGAATATAATTCATTTTTTATTTTTTGTCAAATAATTTGTTTTAATTTATTGATAGTAATTCATTGGTAAGTATTTAGTAATGGTAGTCTCTCTATGGCATGTTTATTAATATGAAAAATCACTTCCATTCGAGGTCATTACAGTGTTTGTTAAGATTTTGGAAATTCAATTCAAAGTGAGGCACGCATAAAATCACCAATCACACCCGTGATTTTTCAAGACTGGGACTTCATAATGAGGGAGTGTTATTGTGATTGTTGGTAATCACGAGTCATCCTCAAATTACTTTCTTTCCATTCCTTTTCCCTCTGATTCTTTGTTTTATTTATTTATTTATAAATATTTTGTTTTGTGATGTAGAAGCAGTTGTCGTGAAACGTTTTTGTTGCCAAGGTATAGTTGTTGTTTTTTTGGCCTGCACATGCAATGATTTGTCTCCAATTGTAGATTCGGAGCTACGAAGCGTGGATGATGGCAGGTTGTGTCGGGTTCAGGTTTAGCTGGTGCGACACTATGAGTTTAGCTGGTATGGTGATATGGCTCTCTTTGGGTTGCTCAAAAAGATGTGCATGGTTGTCTTGTTTCTTAATTGATGTGGTTTGTTTTTTGTATAGGATATTTTATTTCCTTTTTGCTTTCGATACGGATATGTTGTTTTTGCCGTCGTGCAAAAAATCTTTATTGAATGTTTGAGTACATGTGCTTTTGATTACTGATTCGTGGATTTTAATTATTTTTTGGGTTGTGCGGATTCTCTCCAAATCAATTCAACTTGTTGTTGCGTTTGGTCACTGAAGAAGTTGTATCCACACTCTGCACCTTAGTTGCTTTGTACTTATTTTTGTTTACCTTATCAATAAAATACTATCGCTATTTTATCAAAAAATGGTTGCCATTAAGATCAAATCAAGGTTTTCCTCAAATTAATTTGACAAAATGCTAACTTGGAGGACGGACTTCAATCTGTTTTGTGCTACCCTACAACACAACATATCCACATGTAAATATTGATTACATATGAGTCAAGTACACATTCTGTCAATGAATTTAAAGGCTGTAAATTGATTCAATAAAATTTGAGTTCGAATCATGTTCAGGTCGTTCAAACAAAATATTAGGCTTATTAGAGATTAAACCTCGAGCTTGAGCCTTGGTATACTCATCTTGTAAAAGCTCGAGATTATTTGTGCTCAGCCTTCTCGGCCCACAATTAATCTCATAGAAATTATAATTTGGCTTTAATTGCAATTGGTTCATAAATACAATATTGATTTCTGACTGTCTTTATTAGCTTTCTTTGTTAATACCACCCATATCTTCTGTTTCCACAAAAGTTACGGTGCCTACCATAAAAATTTGAGGGGAAAAAAAAAAAAATCAGATTTACATTAGCTTTTATGGCACTGCTGCTAAATTCTTATTTTTTTTTTTCCAGATTCCAAAATTTTATTTTATTTTAATAAATTTATTCAAAAAAAAAAGGAAAAAAGAATTATACTATTTGAAAAAAAATATTGTTTTCCCCCCTTTTTTTTATTTTTTATTTTTTATATTAATATGCAGGAGAAGATGAGAACCGAAATTGTACTCTTTGGATTGTGCCAGGATAAATTTATTCCTTTCACAAGCTACCAAAAAGTGAAAAGCCCTACATAATTCAAAAACAACCATTTTTGCTCTTAAGCCAATAATTAAACAAAATAGTAGAAAAAGGAACTTGGCTTGCAGATTAGAGATCTCAGGTTCGAACGCTCATAATATTTTATGGTATCTTTTGTTTAGGACCTTTCCTATTAAGAGGGGCGATAGCATACTAAACTCACACATTATACAGATATTAGGACTCGAACCCAGGACCTTGCCTGAGGGAGTAAATACTCCAACCACTGCACTAGTGGGTCCTTTGCCATTTTATGATATCTTAGTTGTGTGCGTGTGTAAAAAACCTCTTCCTTATAATGTAGACTATCGCTTGTAAAAAATAATAAATATAAACATATAAAGGTGAAAAAAATAAAAAGAATGAGTAAAGTGAGATATCGTAGGATCACTCTAGTCCTCTTATAAGGCTTGATCGGCGGACCACTCTATATAGATAGAGTCATATACATTTTCCATATACTCACACTTTTTCCTTAAATTTCTTCGTAAGCTTTCCCTATAAGAACACAACTCAAACCTCTCTCGCTCCGTCACCTTTTTTCTCTTTTTTCCCAAACCTATACGGCTAAAATCCGAAAAAAAGAAGCGCTTAATTATCAAATCAATTAAACAAAAATGCCGGTGGAAGTAGTTACGGCGTCGTTTCTGCGGCGGTGACACGTCAGCGTTTGGTGGTGGGGTTTTCTTTTTTTGAAAAAATAAATGGGTTCGAGTCCGGCGGGGAGTGGCAGCGGTGGTGGGTCCGGTGGTAGTGTTGTCGGCGTCGGCGGCGGCGGCGCTGTGGGTGGTTGTACCAATGGTACAAGCAATAACGGCTGCTGCAACGTGAGCCTCAAGTGTAGGTGTAGATGGAGGTGTTTAATGTCCTCGGGGTTCGTTTTCTTCTTGGGCTGCTTCGTGTTGTTCGGATCAGTGGCCACGCTCTACGTCTGGTTCGCTTTCACGCCCTATTATGCTCGTACGGCCTTGTCGTCTTCCTCCATGCTTGGTTGTCAGGAGGACAATGAAGGTTCCTGGTCTGTTGGTGTTTTCTTCGGTGACTCTCCTTTTTCCCTCAAACCCATTGAAGCTGTAAGATTCTTAATTTCTTTAATTTTGTAATTTTTTACTGTCTGGGTGTGTGTGTTTTGTGTTTTTCTAATATGGGTATTTTTCGAAAATTTTAATTTTTTTTTTGGTTTAGTTTTTGGGTTGTGGTGGGTTTGCCTAGGATTTTTCAATTTGGTTTGTTTTGATTTTGACATCTTCGGGAAGAAATTGGCTTTGCTGAAAGTGTGGTTTTTGCACAGTAAATGATTATAATTTTCTTTTGTTTTCTTGGAGGAAAAGTTTTTCTTTAAGCAAACTGCGGTGGTTAACTTGAGTTTTTCTTCTATGGGTTGTTCTTTTATTGTTTGATTACTTTTTATTTTGGGTTTTAATTCCTTTTTCAAAAAAATAAAAAAATAAAATTTGTGAGCTGGGTAGTTTATCTGTTAAATTATGGATTTTGGGTGACTTTGAATTTTGAAAATGGTTTGGAATTCGGTGTAGAAAAATGTATGGAGGGACAAAACTGCGGCTTGGCCAGTGGCCAACCCAGTTGTGACTTGTGCTTCAGTTTCTGATGCTGGTTTTCCAAGTAATTTTGTTGCTGATCCTTTCCTTTATGTCCAGGTAATTGCTCCGGTCTCTATTCAAATTTCTTAGTTTTTTACACTTCTGTAATCTAATTGATTGCATGTCAATATTCGAAGGACCAATTTAATGTACTATAGCAAAGGCACTTGAAATTTCATGGCTTGTACGTTTATAACCCTGAGTGAATTGTAATAGCAGAGTATTTATGGTCATGTTTCTGATAAAACCTTGAGGACTACATGGTTTCATGCTTAAATCTCAAGGGGAGATGGTAGGATATTATCATGTTTCCTTGGGGTGGGAGGTAAAGGGCTGGACCCAGTATTTGATACACTTAAGTTTGAAGGTTTCATTTATATTTTTCTGTTCTTATTAGCAACAGTGGTAACAAGTTTAAGTGAATTTAAGCAAGTGGGTGAGAATAGCATAATGATGGCATTACTGATGTTATCCAAAGTTTCAATCGTTAGGTTATACTTTGAATTGATCATTAGCAGTAACATCGCTGAAGGCAATGTTTGTGACAGAGGCAATCAGGATTAGTTTGAGTTATGCCTTACCTCATTGTTCTGACGGACGTTGATGGTCCTCTAATTTAGTATGCCAATATAGAAACTGGAAAGGTTTATAGCGTTCCAATTTATGTGCATGGCTGTTAGTAATTGAAATGATATATATTTTTTGGTTCTAGGTTGAGAAAGGATCACTTGTATTAATGGTTCAGTAGGATGACACTGATAATATGTAGTGTATATGAATCTGGAAAGCATGGACACGACGATGAGGGTGAATTAGTGAGTGTTATTTCCTTGTACCTTATAATTTTTATAATTTTTAGAAATTGTTTTACCTTGCAATAATCTGATTCTTATGGGTATTCTCACTTTAAACATTAACCATAATGGATGCAGTAAACCTTTCTCATGTTCAAACTTCAGCTGTAGTGATTCTCTGTACTAGAAGTGGCTGTCTTTTTACATTTGGATTACTTGTCTGCAGAAATCATCTTTATGCGCTTAGTGTAGTGTCAGTGTCTATTTAATAAGCATAACCCCTTTTTCGTTGCTCATTGGTTGCAATCTATTGCACTTTGTGAATATCATTGCTCTTGTTCAAAACACCCTGTTGTTGGATGCTGGCTAGATTTATGCTATCATTTGTCCTTCTGTAAGCTTGTGTCTACTTCTTGCAGAATGATTGTTTCTCTTATCATTTATTCTTCTGAAAGCACTGAAATTCTTTGCCATCTCTGATTCCGAACTGCTGGTGTGTTGTAAGCCATGCCATTTTTGTTGTGCATTTGAGGCAAATATGTTTTTTTCTTCTCATTCTTTTTTATTTTCTCTTTTTATATATTGGTTCTTGTTATCCTTAGTAAAATGCTAGTTGATTGCTACTATCAAGGTCAAGCTTAAAGTTCATATTTCTCTAAATTTGTTGACTATATATGGTTTATATGTGTTTGTTGGACAGTTGTAGTGGAGGAGATATATTTCATTTTACGATACTGTCTCCTGTGTAGGATTTTATTTTTGGGTCAAATCTCCTGTGTAGGATATTAAGTGCATGATTTAGTGTCAAACTTCATTCATGCACCATTTGATGTTGTGCTATTATTATGTTTGGTTGGTTCGTCTTTCTCGAGCAAGGCATGATTTTGATAAATACTTATAGGTAGTGGGAGAGTCCTCTGTTGCTGACATTCTTCTCTGGATTCTTGTGGTGAAAACTTGACTTTGTTTTTTTCTCAATAGATTGTTTTGATAGTGGTATCACCGAACTTTTCTGTTTGCTGGACCATTTTGGATATAGATACATTCCAGGAACTTGATAATATAAGGCCCTGTGTGTATTCTGATAGTGCTTAGCCCGGGACCACCACTAGTTGAAAACATTGCTGGAATTATCACGTATTGATATTTTTATTACATAGAATGCAGTTTCCATGAGAGGGACAACCAATATAAGTTGTTGTCAAGCTTTTCATCATTGTATTGGCCTTGTGTTTTATCCCATCTATTTTCAAACCTCAATACAAATAGTAGATGTTTTTAGTTGATTGTACCAAGGCTCCATTTGATTTGGCGGAAAATATTTTCCAAGAAAAATGATTTCCTTCAGGAAAAAGTCATTCTCTATTATTTGATAAATTGAAAATGACTATATTTTATTTGGGAAGTTGGTTAAAATTTGACAATAAAGACAGGAATTATAGTAAGTGGGGGTGGTGGGGTGGCGGTAGGGCTGCCATGACTGGATTTTCTGTCATTGGCCAAACAGTCAACACCGGTCAATGTCAGTCACTTTCTATCTCTACAATTTGTATCATCCTAAGGCCACCGTAACTATACCCAGACACCCATCACTGTTCTGGCCTGCATCAGTTATTTAATGAGTTTTTAACAATTTTTCCTATTGCCCGTGAAGTAATTTTCTGTTGACCTAGTTGTTTACTAGGTCGTAAACACAAGAAAATCCAGAAATCATTTTCCGGAGATATGAAATGTTGTGTCTTTATTCAACCGGACTACAATTCTCCCAGGTGATGGGCATTTTGGAGACTGTTAGCACTGCCATTGGCTCTCCGTGCATTTGTGTACTTGTGTATGCATACCCTTTGAATGAGTGTTTACTTTGCCGATGTATATTCCAATATCTTCGCACTGCATGTCTTAACGTGCTAAATGTTGTGGCTTAGAATTACTTGATGACACTATTCAATATTTCGGCTTCTTGTTTCAGGGAGATTTTTACTTGCGATTGTATATTCCAATATGATATTGGCAATATTCCTGTAATGTCTTAATGTGTCAACTGATGTGGTTTTGCTTAGAACTACTTGATCGCATTATTCAATATTTTGGCTTCTCGTTTCAGGGAGATATTTTTTACTTGTTCTATGAAACCAAGAACTCAATCACCATGCAAGGAGATATAGGGGTTTCAAAAAGTACCGATAAGGGAGCAACATGGCAGCAATTGGGCATTGCCTTGGATGAAGAGTGGCATCTCTCTTATCCATATGTCTTCAACTACCTTGACCAAGTAAGATCCAATTTCTTTTTGCATGCACACCAACCCAATTGATTCCATCACCAGGGCCAATGGAAGCAAAGAAACATAAAAAATATATCTGCACAATTTTTCATGCATCTTTGGTCAAGTTGCAGCATTCGGGGACACATGTATGTGTTGATTGCAGACACAAAAAACCACTGATAATCTAATTTTCGAGGGTAAATTTTATATCTATTGCATAACTTCTTTCTTCTTCTTTCTTACAGATATATATGATGCCTGAGAGCAGTATGAAAGGAGAGCTTCGTCTGTACCGAGCGCTCAATTTTCCAATGCAATGGACTCTGGAAAAAGTGATCATGAAAAAGCCTCTTGTTGATTCCTTCATAATCAATTATAATGGAGCTTATTGGCTTTTTGGTTCAGATCACAGTGGATTTGGTACCAGAAAAAATGGACAGTTGGAAATCTGGTATAGCAGCTCGCCTCTTGGTCCTTGGAAACCACACAAAAAGAACCCTGTATATAATGTTGATAAGAGCTTTGGGGCTCGAAATGGAGGCAGACCATTTTTCTACAATGGGAATCTTTATCGTTTTGGTCAAGACTGTGCTGAAACATATGGGAGAAGAGTGCGTACCTTTAAGGTGGAAGTTCTTACCAAAGACGAGTACAAAGAAGTTGAAGTCTCCTTAGGCTTAATAGAGCCAAGTAAGGGGCGCAATGCTTGGAATGGTGCTCGCCATCATCATCTTGATGTGCAGCAGCTGAATACTGGTGAGTGGATTGGAGTGATGGATGGAGACCGGGTACCTTCCGGAGATTCAGTTCGGAGGTTTATTCTTGGCAGTGCTTCAGTTGCGATTGTTGCTGTACTCGTTATATTACTGGGAGTACTACTTGGAGCTGTGAAGTGCCTAATTCCCCTCAATTGGTGCACTTACAACTCGGGTAAGAGGAGTGATGCATTCTTGGCCTGGGAAAGGTCACATTTGTTTTCTTCGAAAGTGAGACGGTTTTGCAGCCGCTTGAACAGAGAAGTTTCATTCTTCAGAGGTCGGATTAAACCTAATACCTGTGCTGGAAGACTGGTTCTTGCTATACTTTTGGCATGTGGAGTCGCAGCTATGTGCACAGGGGTTAAATATATATATGGTGGCAGCGGTGCAGAAGAAGCTTACCCATTGAAAGGTCACTACTCAGAGTTCACCTTATTAACAATGACCTATGATGCTCGTCTTTGGAATTTGAAAATGTATGTTAAACACTATTCTAGATGTTCCTCAGTGCGAGAAATCGTTGTGGTGTGGAACAAGGGAATACCACCTAAAGTAAGTGATTTTGACTCCACAGTGCCAGTTAGGATCAGAATAGAGAAACAAAACTCACTTAATAATCGGTTCAAGATGGATTCTTTGATAAAGACACGAGCTGTTCTGGAGCTTGATGACGACATTATGATGACTTGCAATGATATTGAGCGGGGATTCAGGATATGGCGTCAACACCCAGATCGTATTGTGGGTTTCTACCCCCGGCTAATTGGTGGAAGCCCGTTGAAGTATAGAGGTGAGAAATTTGCCCGGACTCATAAAGGTTACAACATGATTCTCACAGGGGCAGCTTTCCTTGATAGTCAAGTAGCTTTCAAGAGGTATTGGGGTGAACAAGCCCGCCAAGCTAGGGAAGTGGTGGACAAGTATTTCAACTGCGAGGACGTGCTGATGAATTACTTGTATGCAAATGCAAGCTCATCTAAGACTGTGGAGTATGTGAGGCCAGCATGGGCAATCGATACGTCCAAGTTATCTGGTGCTGCAATCAGCCGAAATACACAAGTTCACTACCATATAAGGAGCAACTGCCTCCTGAAGTTTTCTGAGATGTATGGAAGTTTGGCCGGGCGCAAGTGGGAGTTTGATGGCCGGAAGGATGGTTGGGATGTATAGCCAGGCAGGTAGAGTAGCTAGTCGCTTATCAACTCCAGAATTTGTTAATCCTTCTCTCTTCATTTAGTGAGCTTTTAGTAGTTTCTTTTTATACTCCTTTCCCTCCCTAGCCCCCTGTGAATTTCCTGTCGGGGAATTTAGTTTATCAATATATTTGAATTTTGATCAGTAAGATGTACATTGTATTTTTTTGGTATTTCTTATGTGTTGTTGGAAATTGATCTGGCTTAAGTTTCTATTCCTCTTGATTTTGGACGCCCCATGGAAATTGCGAATTTGATTGCCAAAAATGTGGTACGTTATTATATCCCCAGACTGAATCATGCATAAGAGTATGATCTATTATGATTGTAATAATGTTATGAAATATAAATGAAACAACCACCTAGCTCTCTTTTAGTTTTTCTTCCCCTAATGTTGGAAGAGGTCGAAGTTCAAAAAACCCCTTCGCCGTTGATAAAAGAAAAAAAAAAATTAAACTCAAATGTTCTGTAGTTTATAAGTAAGCTAATATACTTAGGGAAGTTTCTCAGTTAAAATCCTTAACCTAAGATTGAAACACAAATTGTAAACTCAATAACAGAGGTTAAGCAAGCTTAAAAGCTGAGGGCATTTTCGTGATTAAGGCTTGGAATGTGGTGGTTGAAGAAATGGAGGATGATACTTGGAATTTTGCATGACACTGTTTACAGCGGCTCAAGAAATGGTTTTCTTGCTTGCTGAAGGTTCGGGTTTTGACCTGTCGTGGTCGCTTAATTTATAGAGGCTGAAGGCTCCTTTAGTTCTCAAACTCTAGCTGTTGACACCTCACTTCTCCCAATTTCTAGGAGAGAAACTCTCATGCAACGGGGATAGCACTTTTGCTATCCCGGCTAATAACGCAATGACACGTAGGATAACTTTTCCACATGTCATTGTGTTATTAGCTAGGGATAGCACTACCCCGTTACAAGTAAGGTGTGCTTTGCATTTCCAGAGGGGTTTGATTTTTCTTTTCCGGTCCCAACAGAGAGATCATCAGGAGCTAGCATAACTGAAAGCTGCTAAGCATAAAGCTTAAATGGAGAATTTGCAGCTCCGTCTTGAAGCTCAAGATGCTCGTGACTCAACAGAGGAGCGTCACCTGAAGGAAGAGGTTTCTTGTCTCAGAGATCTACCGGCCCAAGCTGAATCTCGCAAAGAGAAGACTTTGAAGCTCCAAGAGGATGCTTCCAGCTCCAAGAAGCGTGAGTCAGAGAAAAAGACTCAGAATTTGGGCAGGATCAAATTTTCCCTTGAATTGAAAGGCTGAGTGCTTGAAGAAAGATTTTCACGACTACAAACTTCACACCGTTAAAGCTATTCGTCAAAGTTACAATGAATGTCTTGACTCTAACATCAGGTATGCTACAACAGTGGATGCTTGCATGTCATTTAGTTTGCAGAAGAAGTTTACCTCTACAAACCAACTTGCCAAGTCATTTAGTTTGCAAAAGAACTCTACTTACGCAAGCTAACTGCGAGGGCTTAGCCTCTCCCTTGAACATAGGTTTTATTTGTTTGAACTTTGCTAAGTTTTCGCCAACGTGTCTAGCTTAGTGGAAAAATACTTGTATTTACAAAGAAATAATGAACCCAATTTTGTATTCACCTTTTGAAGATGATTTATGAATTTGAAATGGCCCCAAAACCATTAGTTTGAAGGGTGTAAATAGTTGACAGAAAAACAAACAAAAAAAACCCAAAAGAGAAAATTGACTAGTCTTCTGCCTCCACCTTGCTAGTTCTTCAATTTAACTCCCAAGAATACATGAACTCCCAAGAATTATGGGTCCAAGCTTATGGCAGACTCAAATCATGCAAATCAATAAGCCCAACACAGCTCAAACAATTCCATGCATTTATCATCAAAACAAAGCCTCTCCCTCTCCCAACCCAACACCTCATATATCCAAAACTCACTTCCTCAACTGAAAAAAACCTCACTCACATTCTCTCCTTCTTAAACCACTTGGAAAAGCCAGACCTCTGCCTCAGCCTCTACAATGCCATCATCCAAGGCCTCCCTTCGAACCCCAACAACAAAGCAAGCTCGCTTCTTCAGGTGTTGGAATTACTCAAACACATGCTTGTCAATGGCCTCCTTCCTGATAACTACACTGTGCCCTCCGTTCTCAAGGCATGCGCGCAGTCGCATGCGCTGAGAGAAGGCCAGCAAATGCACACCTATGCTATCAAGACTGGGCTTGTTTTGTCCAATGTGTATGTGAAGAACACTCTTATGAGGCTTTATGCTGTTTGTGGGGTTATAAATTGTGTCCGCAACTTGTTTGATGAAGGTCCTCAACGAGACTTGGTGTCATGGACTACGCTTATTCAGGGTTATGTTAAAATGGGGTTGCCCAGAGAAGGCGTTGAAGCATTCTTTGACATGTGTGATGCCAAAATGAGGGCAGATGAGATGACATTGGTCATTGTTCTCTCTGCTTGCTCTAAATTGGGAGACTTGAGCTTGGGGAGGAAGATAAATGAATACATATATGATAATGGGGTCTACCGAGATGTTTTTATAGGAAATGCTCTGGTTGATATGTACTTGAAGTGTGGAGATGCTGATTTTGCATATAAGGTGTTTAACGAGATGCCTGTGAGAAATGTGGTTTCTTGGAATTCAATGATATCAGGTTTGGCACATCAAGGGAAATTTAAGGAAGCATTGGATGTGTTCCGGGAGATGCAAAGAATAGGTCTTGAGCCAGATGATGTTACTTTAGTTGGTGTTTTGAATTCGTGCGCGAATCTTGGAGTGCTCGAGTTGGGGGAGTGGGTACATGCTTATGTTGATAGAAATCGGATTGAGGCAGATTGGTTTATAGGCAATGCACTCGTGGATATGTATGCTAAGTGTGGAAGCATAGACCAAGCCTTTAAAGTTTTTCAGGGCATGAAACGTAGAGATGTATATTCCTATACTGCCATGATTGTTGGATTAGCTATGCATGGGGAAGTTGGGATGGCATTGGATATATTTGCTGAGATGCCTAGAATGGGCATCGAACCAGATGAGG
Source organism: Prunus kanzakura (assembly GCA_020521455.1). Lineage (NCBI taxonomy): Eukaryota > Viridiplantae > Streptophyta > Magnoliopsida > Rosales > Rosaceae > Prunus > Prunus kanzakura. The sequence goes on along the minus strand of BPUM01001015.1, from coordinate 177,275 downwards.
TGACATTTATAGGAGTCCTGGCAGCATGTAGTCATGGAGGACTTGTTGCAGAGGGTCAGAAATATTTTAGAGATATGTCAAGTGTGTACAAGCTCAGACCTCAGACAGAGCATTACGGCTGCATGGTTGACCTTTTAGGCCGTGCTGGGTTAATTAACGAGGCAGAGGAGTTTGTTAAAAACATGCCAATTGAGCCCGATGCCTTCGTCTGGGGGGGCCTATTGGGAGCCTGTAGGATCCATGGGAAAATAGAGCTTGCTGAAAGTGTAATGAAAAAACTACTGAAGGTAGAGCCAGAGAGAGATGGTGCATATGTGCTCATGTCAAACATATATTCCTCAGCAAATAGATGGAAGGATGCAGTGAAGTTGAGAAGAGCAATGAAAGGAAAGAACATGAAGAAAACTCCTGGGTGCAGTTCAATTGAACTTGATGGTGTTGTTCATGAATTCAGAAAGGGTGACAGATCACATAAAAGAAGTAAACACATATACAAATTGCTGGATGAGATTATGAGCCACCTAAAGAACCATGAGCTATTGGCACATTGAAGAACATTCTTTTGATGATTGAGGCATATCAACAGAAAATCGTTCCGGTGGGTTGAGAAAGAAAAGGGTTGGTAGTGTGCATTGCGCCTGGCAGGATCAACTTGATCCCATGGTTCAACATCATGATCTTTGAGGATTGACTGCATATTCCGAGAGGTAAGCAAGAAGATAAAGTTTAATAATTATTGTCAACCTACTGGGTAATTTTATGTAAAAAATTATCTTGTAAACTATTAACTACACTCCATGATCCACACAAGATTTAATTATACTGTACTATATGATCTATGTTTGCTCATGCAGAAGCTGCTTTTGTCTTCTACCAAAAACACCATTAAGTAAAGATGAGTGCTCGCATCAGTCGTCCACGCGCACGTTGGGACTGTGAGCCGTTAATGCACGGGAGTCCAACAATGCATCAATGGCTAACGCCCATAATCCTTTAAGTTGATGGACCAAGCCCCAAGTTTTCCCACTAGTGTAGAAAGTTAGCTACAAAAACTTTCAGGTCCTTGTATCTTTTCTATTATAAAAAGCCCAATTTTATTGGGTTTATGGAGTTGGATGGCGGTCACGCATACCTTAGTTGCTAAGACAGAAGCCAGCGGAAGTAGGGAATTATAGAACCCCACAACTAGCTTTGCCTCGTAGAAAGTGTATAGTTTGATGCCTGCAGAATTGGCTTTGAACCCAATTATTAACTTATCCGACATTGCCAAATCAAAAGAAACCTGTTTCACTACCATGAGCTTTGGAAACTATAATAATTATAACTTATAAGGCAGTTCTCTGTTACTACTACATCAGCCAAAAATCTGCTCAATTTCATTCCTTTCCGTTAACAAACATCCACTCATTAAAATATTATAGTAATCTTTTTCAATCAAACTTTGTTGGGTTTTTCTCTTCATTTTCGTTTTTCGGGTTGTTCGGATGCTTTGCCTTGTTAGCCAATTCAAGATCAGAGTAGTTTACTGCTGGATCTCCACATTAGTCAACATGTTTTAGACGTCTACAATACTGGTTTGGATTCTTGGTGCTTAAAGTGAAGGGGGGAATGCAATACAAATGAGAAAACTTACACGAAACCGGTTTATGCAACCCTTCTTTCTATCTCTCTCATCACGTGATAGGTTAACTGAACGAGTGATAGCCAAGTTTTTCTCCCACAGAAGGCAACATCATAGCCACATAACTAGGAAACAAGGCACCCCTGCCAGAAGGCAACCCAAACCAAAATTGTAAGATCCCCAAGAAGCTTGAAGCTACAAGAAAATCAGCATGAAATTTTAGATTATTTCCATGCTTTTTCAAATTTAAAGAAATTCATCTTAGAAATTGTTTTTTGTGATATTTGCCAAAAAAGAAAAGGAAAAAGAAAATTAAGGCTACAACAGTTGAACCAGTAAGTAGGGGTGGGCACGGTATGACATGACACGGGATGAAGGTCATCCCGGTGTCAATCCCGAATAGAGGAATCGGTATGGGATGACACGGGATGGGGGTTTTTGAAAACACGTTCAAATCGTACCGAACCCAAACGGGATCGGTATGATTCGGTATCAATGTTGATACCGTAACAAATCTACAAATTTTCAAGTTCAATCAAATCTGAAAATCAAATGGATGATGTTACAATAGTTCAATCAAATCTGCAAATTTTCAATTTCAATCAAATCTGAAAATCAAATCTGCAAATTTGATTATGATATGATACCAATTAATTCAAATGGCTGGTCTTGATTACATTCATAATTTAAATAATTAATTGAACCCACGTGTGCTACCATTGCATTTCATGCTTATATATAAGAAAACAGACCATGGAATGCATAAAAGATATTTGCATTTGGTATCGAAATGTCAACTTGTGGTCTAAATGCTATGGCATTCAAAATTCATTTATTTTGTATTTAGGGTCTGAGATGTATGAATTTAGGTTTGAAATCCAACTATTTCAAATCTTGATACTTGATTAGTGATATCGTGTACCATTGGAGGTCTAGTTTGTCATGGAATAGAATTGATGCTGAACCACAGTTATTGTGCCTGAAATCTGAGCACAGAAACTTCTTTAAGAACAGAACTATCAGATATATATACATATACATAAACAGTAAACTGACAGTAGCCCATATGCATGTCAATAATTCATGTCTTCCCAAAATCAAAACCAATCCATCCTAAATAATAAGAGAATTGATACCATATGGTATTAATAGATTCCCACACATGCTTACAGAACCAATTCATGTCTTCCCAAAATCAAATAATTTCTCAAATTTGAAAACAAATACCTGAGATTGGTAGCAGAGGGTAAGGCTTGAAGAAGAAGATCCCACAAATTCGGAGAGACTTCGGGTTGGGTTGGGGCTTTCCTTTTCCACTGGTTTGGTTTTGCCGTTTTGGAGAAGAACAGAGACAGAGAGACAGAGAGACAGAGAGACAGAGACAAAGGAGGATGAGGAGGAGAAGAAGATGAGATCGATTGATGTTGTGGAGTTGGGAACAGATTCAATTTGATTGAGAAAGGAGAAGAGAAGAGAAAAATCAGACAGAGGAAAGGAGAAAGGAGGAAAAAAACGCAGAGAAACAAAGAGGCAGTCGACAAAAACATCTCTGTGGACTTAGGGTTAGAACTGAAATGAAAATAGGAATTAATAAAATAATTTACTATTCGGTACGGTATGACATCAACCGGGATCACAAATGTGAAACCGATGTCGTGCCAAACAGTAACGGGATGACACGGTATCATCCCGTTTACACATCAACACCAAACGGGATGGCACGAAATTGACACGGTTTGGCACGGTTTCGGGATGACTTCGGTATTTCGGTTTTGATGCCCACCCCTACCAGTAAGCATATGGAAAGGGTACTATATGGGCCGAAAGAGGGAGGACTGAGTCATATTAGTACCTGCCCTTTAGCATTTGCCTTGGCAGTTTTGGCTTGTACTATTTTATCCCAAACATATTGTCCAACTTTACAGTGGAGCAGCAGGGTTTGTCTTGTACTATTCTGGTATTCTGCTGTACCTGTCTAAATCCATATGCAGCAAAAACTTTAAAAGACATTTTAAAAGAAAAAAAATTCTGCTACTATTCATAACAAAACTGATATTTTTTTCTTAATGTTATAAAATAAAATAATTGGAGTATGGAATTACCACTGAAAATTGATAGTGGAATTTAATCTTTTCTAGTGGCGTTTGCACAGACTGAATTTCTTCTCAAATGGAAACTCACTCACTAGTACTGAAAATTCTCACTCTCCTTTTCTTTCTTCTCTTTTTGTTGGTGTCAATTACAAATGAACGAACAAGCCTATTTATAGGCGCTTCTGAAGTTTTTTCGTGAGCGTACAGTGCAGCTTCTGCCTTATTTTCAAACCATCATTTTCATCCGTTTCATCCGTGAGTGTACAGGGGAATTTCTGCCTTATTTTCAAACTTCATCATTTCATGTGGGCTCCACTTCCACTATTTACAACACTCCCCCTTGGAGACCACATATCCCTAGATTAGTTGCCTCATTAAAACCTTGCCTGGAAAAACCCAGTGGAAAAAAACCAAAGCGAAGGAAAAAGGGTACAACTTTACTTGGGACATTAGAGTAATGTGAAGTGCGCTCATGTTGTCTCGTTAAAACCTTGCTAGGAAAAACCCAGTGGGAAAAACCCTAGTCAAAGGAAAAAGAGTACAACGCGCTTATGTCCTGTGTTAGAGGACTCTTGAATGCTCCCCTTGATTTTGCATGCTCCAATTTGATTGCTTGCAGAGTTGTCGTAATCCGATGCCATGCACTAGCTTCTGGAATGTGCACTTGGGTAAAGATTTGGTGAAGAGATCTGCCAAGTTATCGCTTGAACGGATTTGTCTGACTTTGATTTCTTGATTCTTCTGAAGCTCATGCGTGTAGAAAAACTTTGGTGATATGTGCTTGGTCCGGTCACCCTTGATGTACCCTCCTGTGATTTGAGCAATACAAGCTGCATTGTCCTCATTTAGGATGGTTGGAGTGTCCGTTGCTGAGGGCAAAGCACATGTGCTTCGAATGTAATGAATCATTGACCTTAACCAAACGCATTCACGACTGGCTTCATGGAGGGCAAGTATTTATGAGTGATTGGAAGATGTGGCTACCAACGTTTGCTTTGTTGAGCGCCATGAGATTGCAGTTCCTCCACATGTAAACACATACCCAGTTTGTGAGCGTCCTTGATGTGGATCAGAGAGATATCCTGCATCAGCATACCCAACAATACTCGGAGCATTGGTCAATTCACTGGAATAGAATAAGCCCATGTCTGTCGTTCCACGAAGATATCGTAGAATATGTTTAACACCGGTCCAATGTCGGCTTGTTGGAGCAGAGCTGTATCTTGCTAACAAATTTACTGAAAATGCGATGTCAAGTCTGGTACATTGTGCTAAATACATTAAAGCACCTATTGCACTAAGATATGGTACTTCTGGACCAAGGACCATTTCATCATCCCCTTTCGGACGATATGAATCTTTCTTAGTGTCGAGCGACCGAACGACCATTGGTGTGCTAAGTGGATGGGCTTTATCCATGCCAAATCGCTTTAATACCTTTTCAGTATAATTTGATTGATGCACCAAAATTCCATCAGCACTGTGCTCAATCTGTAGGCTAAGACAATATTTTGTCTTTCCAAGATCTTTCATCTCAAACTCGCGTTTGAGATAATCAGCAGTCTTTTGGAGCTCTTCAGGAGTTCCAATTAGATTCATATCATCAACATATACTGCAACTATCGCAAATCCAGACTCTGATTTCTTAATAAACACACATGGGCAGACAGGGTCGTTTGTGTATCCTTCATTCAGTAAATACTTGCTGAGACGATTATACCACATTCGCCCAGATTGTTTTAACCCATATAATGATCTTCTCAATTTGATTGAGAACATGGCCCGTGGTTTATTACTGGCTGCATCGGGCAGCTTAAGTCCTTCTGGGACTTTCATGTATATGTCTGTATCCAACTCTCCATACAGATATGCGGTAATGACATCCATAAGTCTCATTTCAAGTTTTTCTGAAGCCGCTAAGCTTATCAAGTAACGGAACGTAATTGCGTCCACTACTGGAGAGTATGTTTCCACATAATCAATTCCAGGCCTTTGTGAAAAACCTTGCAACAAGTCGTGCTTTATACCTTGCAATCTCATTGTTCTCATTGCGCTTTCTTGTAAATACCCACTTGTAACTTACAGGGTTCACATTAAGTGGGGTTGGAACAATGGGTCCAAAAACGCTCCTTTTTTCCAAAGAGTCTAATTCTGCCTGGATTGCATCTTTCCACTTAGGCCAATCCTGTCTCTGTGTGCATTCATCAATAGAGCAAGGCTCAATATCATCAACTTTTATGATCTCATTAGCCACTAAGAATGCAAATATATTATCGATGATTATCTCATTTCTGTTCCACAATTCATTAGTGGATGTATAATTTATAGAGATTTCTTGGCTTTCAGGTACAGCTACCACTTCAGGAGCACGTGTCTCATCAAGGACATTTTCCTTCTCAGGAAGTACTTGTCCCTCTTGAGGGGGATTTAAATCATGAATTATGGGCTCTCCATTTATTTCATTTGCATTCATTTTGGCCATCAACTTCCTCTTTCGAGGAACTGAGTCCTTTGAGCCTAGTGGTCTGCCACGTTTCAGGCGTGCAACAGATGAGCCATTTGCTGGCGCATTGCTTTGTTCATTATGAACATCAATTCTTGCAGGTGCATTTGCAGCTGGGATATGTGATTTCATCACCTTCGTTGCATCATTAAATGCATCTGGCATCTGATTTGCAATTCTTTGAAGGTGAACGATCCTTCTCACTTCATTTTCGCATTGAGCGGTACGAGGATCGAGATGAAACAAAGTGGGTACATCCCATGATAATTCACGTCGTTCTTCAGTAACGAGTTTGCCTTGTTCTTTAGGAACAGATTTTTCTCCCCCTAATAGTGGGAAAATTGTCTCATCAAAATGACAATCCGCGAATCGTGCCCTAAAGATATCACCAATCAGGGGCTCCAGATATCTTATGATAGATGGTGAATCAAAGCCAACATAAATTCCCAATCTGCGTTGAGGGCCCATCTTAGTACGTTGCGGTGGTGCAATATGCACATATACCGCACAACCAAAAACTTTTAAATGTGAAATATTTGGTTGATTACCCAGCACAAGCTGTATTGGAGAATATTGATTGTTAGCGACGGGCCTCGACCGCACCAGAGATGCTGCATGTAAAATGGCATATCCCCAAGCAGAAACTGGCAACTTTGTTCTCATTAGCAATGTGTGTGCTATCAATTGAAGACGCTTAATCAAAGCTTCTGCCAAGCCATTTTGAGTATGAACATGGGGAACAGGATGTTCAATGTCAATGCCTAACGACATGCAGTAATCATCAAAAGTCTGAGATGTAAATTCACCAGCATTATCGAGTCTGATTGACTTAATGGGATAATCTGGGAATTGGGCTCGTAATTTAATTATCTGAGTCAAGAGCCTAGCAAATGCCATATTCCGAGTGGACAAAAGGCAAACATGTGACCATCGGGTAGATGCATCCACCAAGACCATAAAGTATCGAAATGGTCCACGGAGAGGATGAATAGGCCCACAAATGTCCCCTTGGATTCTCTGTAAAAATGATGGGGACTCAACATCAACCTTTGGTTGTGATGGTCTGATTACCAACTTCCCTTGTGAACAAGCTTGGCAAAAGCTGTCACTTGATACCATAATGTGTTTTGTCAATAAGGGATGTCCTTTAGAGTTGGTAATGATCCTACGCATCATGGTGGATCCAGGATGACCCAACCGGTCATGCCAAAGCTTGAAAGTATTTGAGTCAATGGACTTCTGGTCCATGACACTATGTGCCTCAATTGTCTGTATGGTTGTATAGTACAATCCTGATGAGAGCGCACAAAGCTTTTCCAATATACGCTTCTGGGTATCATTGGAAATAATGCAAAGATATTCCATGTTTTTCTCATTCTTTGTTTCAACATGGTAACCATTCAAACAAATATCTTTGAAACTCAACAGATTTCTTTTGGAGTTAGATGAATACAAGGCTTCTTGAATGGACAGTATTGTCCCATTCGGTAACATAACTTGGGCTATTCCTGAGCCTTCAATCAGGTCTGCAGGTCCTGATATGGTTGTTACCTTTGCTTTTGTAAGCATCAAGTTTGAGAAATACTTTCGATCTCGAAGGATTGTATGAGTAGTTGCACTGTCTGCAAGACAAATATCTTTGCTAGAGCTCTTATTTTGGGGGCATCCATAATTTATATCCATGCCTTCAAATAAAATAAGTTGAATCAATAAACAATCATTCAAAACATTGCCACTTTTATTGGATTGAAGTGAAGGCAGAAAGGAAAAATAAACAGTGCTTCAGATAATTCAAATGGTACATGAAGGAATTTAATCCAGTTCGGACCCATAAATTTCATTCCCCCTTTCAGTAACAAAATCGGAAACATCTAGATGCGTCCTGTCTAAATGACGCGATATTTCCGATGAGCTGTCTATGGCTGGCGGATCTGGTGCAACATAATTTGTCTCCACTTTTCTGTTTTTAAGTGAAGTTTGATAAAAATCCGCCAAGTGCTTTGGCGTACGGCATGTACGCATCCAATGTCCCTTTGCACCACATCTGTAACAAGCTTTTTCATCATTTCTAGGCACATAGCTTGCTTGTGTTTTTCCCTTATTTCTGGGTGCATTTTTGCCATTCATGGATGGATTGTTTCTTGGCCCCAAGCCGTATGGATGAGCACCACGATCTTTTCTACTCCCTTGCTATCGGCCACATTTGCCTCCTCGCCCACGTTTGTGGATACTGCCACGAGATGAGGTGGCATTCACTTCCCGAGATGCAGCATTTATTTCAGGAAGTGGTGCTGATCCTATTGGGCGAGATTGGTGATTTTTCAATAAAAGCTCGTTGTTCTGCTCAGCTAGCAAGAGGCAAGATACAAGTTCTGAGTACTTCGTGAAACCACTATGCTTATATTGCTGTTGCAGAAGCACATTTGAGGCATGGAATGTACTCAGAGTTTTTTTCGAGCATATCTTCCTCAGAGATGTTCTCACCACATAATTTCATAAGGGAGGTGATCCTGTGCATAGCTGAGTTGTATTCAGACACTGTCTTGAAGTCTTGAAATCTCAAGTGTGTCCATTCATATCTAGCTTTTGGGAGAGTCACCGTCTTCTGATGATTGTATCTCTCACATAAAGCTTTCCACAGGACCAATGGTTCATCAATCACCACATATTCGCTCTTCAGCGCTTCATGAATGTGGCGGCGAAGGAAAATCATAGCCTTCGCATTTTCCTCAGGTGATGCATCACTTCCATCTTCAATTGCTTTGCCAAGGCCATTAGCACACAGATGGATCTTGGCATCCAGGACCCATGATAGGTAATTGTCCCCAGAAAGATCTAGGGCAGCGAATTCCAATTTTGCCAGATTTGCCATCTTCAAAAGAAGAATGAGATGCATTAGAATTCGCAATAATCTTCAGGCTTAATATATTTTTGAACTTCAGGCCAAAAATATTTTACTCAAAATTTCAGATTCGGGATCTGGGACATTAAGCCATTTATTAACAGGAACTTCAGGCCCTGTAATTGTTTGAGGAACTTCAGGCCCTCGTTTTAGTTGGTTATAAATATAAAGTGCTATAAATTTACTGGTATGGACGATAAACCCGCACCATACTTTAACTGAAAATAAATGTGCGATAAAGTAAATTCATAAAGTAAATTGCTTGCTGTATGGACGTTAATCCCGCACCATACTTTAAATAAAAGTAAATGTGCGGTAAAGTAAACGTGCGATAAAGTAAATGCATAAAGTAAATTGCTTGCTGTATGGACGTTAATCCCGCACCATACTTTAAATAAAAGTAAATATGCGGTAAAGTAAACGTGCTAGTATGGGCATTAATCCTGCTTCATACTTTTAAATAAAAGAAATAAAAGGCAGTTGTGTGGACGATAAACCCGCTCCACACTTTAAATAAATACTGCCGTATGAGTAATAAACCTACACCATACAGTAAATAAAATAAGTGTGTGGATAAAACCACCACTAAAAATATAGGAAGTACATATTACATTTTGTGGGCAATATAACTGCACCACTATATAATAGATGGGTTTTAAGATCACACCATCATTTTATTATGATAATTTGTGTTACAACGTGATGGGTAATGAAAATTACACCACCATAAAACAATAGAATGGGGTATAAAATCGTGCCATTCAAAATTATATTACAAAGAAATAAATTAAGCAAACATGGATGAAACAGCACAAAAATTGTGAGAACACAAAAAAGAAAGTTTGCATGTCGTCGTAGTAGTAAAGTGAGAGGAGACATATGACGGAGAGGAGAAAGAGAAATAACCACATAGTGTTGAGCTGAGAAAAGTGGAGAGACTATCGTGCTGATAACGTGTTATAAAATAAAATAATTGGAGTATGGAATTACCACTGAAAATTGATAGTGGAATTTAATCTTTTCTAGTGGCGTTTGCACAGACTGAATTTCTTCTCAAATGGAAACTCACTCACTAGTACTGAAAATTCTCACTCTCCTTTTCTTTCTTCTCTTTTTGTTGGTGTCAATTACAAATGAACGAACAAGCCTATTTATAGGCGCTTCTGAAGTTTTCTCGTGAGCGTACAGTGCAGCTTCTGCCTTATTTTCGAACCATCATTTTCATCCGTTTCATCCGTGAGTGTACAGGGGAATTTCTACCTTATTTTCAAACTTCATCATTTCATGTGGGCTCCACTTCCACTATTTACAACACTTAAATGTTTTTTTGGGTAATGTTTTTGGACTAAAGATTTCATGTTTCTGAACAGAAAACTAACGGAATGAGTTTTATAAAAATAATTTAAAACCTTATGAGACGTCCTAAAAAAAAAAGCAAGGGAAGGGAGAAAGACAAAAGAAATGAAAAGTAAGAAAGAAACTTTAGGCCATTGTTTTGTTTGGGATTCACTGCTCAATTTTGTCTTAACCAACATGTTAAAAAAGTGGATGTTTATTATTCATAATTATTAAAGTTTTCTTTTTGTTTTTCTCCTAAAAAAACTTATTAAAGTTTGGTTAAGTGAAGGAAACAATGACCAAATCAGTAATTTCAAGAGAATGTCAATCAACTTTTTCTTTCTTCTTTTTAACAAACTCTGCAATCAACTTTTTCATGAGGGATAAGATTTTTGTGATTACAATTGTGAAGGTTTGTGTATCTTATGCCTTCAAACTCAGAACGCCACTTCATAATTTGACCTAACACAATACACTTTACAACCAAAATTGATGATATGAACGAATAAGTCTTTTTTATTTTTTATTTGGGTTAATGAGGAACACCTTATTTCTTCATCAATTACATGAACTTAAGACAAATCCAAACTAGACAAATCCAAACCCCTTGCAATTCCATTACAAACTGGGGCTATAGTAGAAGGGTCCTTGGGTTTGGTTCTAAAAGCTTCTGCATTGTTCAGAAGAAGGGAAGGTATGTTATATATGCTCACTATTTTATTGGAATTTATTGATTTGTTATTTTCTTTAGTGGGCATGTCTTACTTTCTTATCCAGTTTTCAGAATTTGTATGTTTTTCATAGAAAATGATGAAATGCTTTAAGATTTTAACATTATGGGTCCACTGCCTTTCCTATTATGGTTATAGAATTCTATGGTTTTTGTTTCTTGGTTTGTTTTTGTTTGGTATTTATCTCATTTGAAGTCTCTAGTACTCTGAAGTCTGAATGATATTTGCTCAATGATGCTATTAATATGGGTTACTTGCTCATTTTATTGTGACTGATCATTTCACTTGACTTGACAGAGCTCCTCTGGTAAGAAATCTTGGATCTCTGGCTGTTTGGTTTTCATCTTCATGCTGCCTTTTTCTTTAGTCTTATTGGTGAGCTTATGCTCTCTGACTTTTTGATTCTTGCACTGATTATTGCAGTTTTTTTATCTACTGCTTTGTGTGGTATTTGTAGCCATATTTTGTTTGTTTAATATATTAAGCCATTTAATTCGCATGCCTATATTTATCCCTTTACTATTTTGAGTCAAATTCCAAAGTGGAATTGAAAGGGTAAAAATTTGTTGAAGCTGGACTTTTATATTTGATGTATTTTCATCTAGCAGTGGACTTGTGATAATTTAGCTGCAGGTGACTTATTATTTTTATTATGTTTTTCCTGTCAGCTTGGTGAAATCATTTAAACGTACATCTGATTACTGGCCAATCGATATCTTTGTCAATCTCTATTTATCCTCATGTAAGTAAATTTTAATCCTATTAACAGAGTAGAGTAAAAAAAAAAATCCAATTGTGCTCTTGTACCGTTTTCACATAAACTTTCATATGACTTCTCTTGTTATAGGAGACTTGTATTTCATTTTTGGTTATTAATTTAAGATTGCTGACTTTGTACATTGCTGTTTAGTGGTAACAACATTGGTTTCTCTACTCATGGCCTGACTAAACTTAAAATCTTGTCTTATATTCATTTTAAGCAGTGATGAGTATTAATTTAAAGGATCTACCAGTGGAGAATACTTAAAGGATTGGGATACTAAGATAAATTTGACTCTTCTTGCTAGTTTGGCTCGGCAGGGAAGAATGTTTCTTAACCTTCCACTCTCTGAGCCAGAAATTCATGGAGAGGTATGAATCTCTTTGGTTTGTTTCATTATTTCACATTTCACTATTTTGGTTTAATTTGCGTCAATATCTTGCTACCTTCTATTCCATAGTATCTATCCTGACATTTTGCCGCAGTTTTTTAAGGGCCTTAATATCACAACAGGGCATAAAAAATTCTTCACAACAAGCATTTCAAACATATTATGGTGCAGTAGCAGAATTACTTCAATCCGAGCATCCTGTAAGAGTTAAGTGGCCTAGCTTAAGATAGTTTTACGTTTCTATCTTTCTTTCTGGGTCTAGAGGGTTAGATGTTGATTTTACACCTTATATGTGTGCTTTATCTATGTTGGAAAGAGCTTCTAATTTATTTTCTCGCTAATGATATCTGTTTCTTTATTTCAATAGTGGAATACTGGTTTTGATTGTAATTAATGCATTTTCGTGATACTTTTAGTCACTTTGCCAAATGGAGCATGAAAATGCCAAATTCCTTGATGCTAAAAGAGAGCTCAGTGATGAAAATGTCTCTTCATATGTGAAATAGCGGAAATCTTATGAACAATTGCACCACAATGTCTCATTGTAAGTTGCTTTACATTTTTGCTGCCATTTCTTTTCATTTTTTAATTCATGACTTCGTGGTGCAGGTAAGATGAATCACATAGTTTGGCAAACAGTTGGTAAAAGAGTTGAAGTTGCAACCAGATGGATGATATGCATGCTTTTGAAGGTTCCACCAGAAGAGCAGAAGCTTGCAGTCATTCAACTGTGGTGAATCTTATTTTTATGTTTTTGGATCAATTGACCTATCTAGACTGGGTTGTAGAGTCATCTAGGATATAATAAACGACGCTTTTTAACAAATACCGACGTCTTTGGATATAATAAAACATAGTTCTTTAAAAAGAACCGTCGTCTTTACATCAAATAGACGATAGTTCTTTTAAAAAAACCGTCGCCTTTACATCAAATAGACGACGCTTTTACTCAAAACCGTCGTCTATTATATGTAAATAGACGACGGTTTTGAGTAAAAGTGTCGTCTATTTACATATAATAGACGACGGTTTTGAGTAAAAGCGTTGTCTTTACAAATAATAGATGACGGGGATTTACTGTCGTGGTTTTATGGATCAAAAGATGTCGGTCGATTTCACGACGGTTGAAAAACCAAATACACGACGGTGGATTACCGTCGTCTATTTCAATTTTTGTAGTAGTGAGTGATTAAGCGTTAGAAGCTCTGTTGTGAATGGGAATGTATGCAAAGTCGAAATTGCATCCATTGAGCTCTGTGACACATTGACAAAAATAGAGCAAATCAAAAAAGCAAACCAATTTTAGAGCCAACAAGGTAAGTAGTGTCTAGCTAAATTTCATGCCATCCTATGAAAAAGGGTCTTATTTTCTGAGTTGTTTTGTATTCTTAGCGAGCAGTTACCCATGTATTCAAGATCAGAATTCTGACTACTCCCCCCCTTTCAATTTCCTTTTGTAACCGAAAAGTGAAAATGTTTAGGGGCTAAATTTCAAATGCATCGTAGCTTCAACAGATGGGCTTCCGGATTATGAACTGCATTTATGCCTAACAATTGCCAATTCTGCATTGTCCCTAGGTTAATCCCTACCTTGGGTGGGTTTTATATGCCAATTTGATCACCACAATTGGTTGCTCTTCGCATCCAAGCTCATAGTTTAAAAAAATCAAAAGCGGATTCTAAGGGTGCATCAAATCATTTGGTTTAACGACATTTAGTCTCCACTTTTTAGAGGAGGGTGTCTTGAGTTCAAATCTCATAGACGAGAGTTTGGTGTGGTGTTGAATAAATTAAGAAAAGGCACAGGATTACATTATTTATTTGCTTGAGCTTAGGGCATGTGTTTGATAGGACTCGGGATTACAATTCTCTTTGCTCCCATGAACATACGCCGCATGGATTGAGTAGGTTTAGGCCAAAAGGAAAAAACAAACCAACATGGATTCAAGTAGGCTGCATTTGACCCACGCGGCCCAAATTTTTTTGTAGCTCTAATATCAACTGTAGAGCACTCAGCTGGGCCAAAGTATGATAATAGGATTTTAATTGTAAAACGTTTCCCCACAAAAATGCTTTTAATAGAAATATTAATCATAAACAAAGAATATAATTGTTCCTAAGCATCCCAATTCTAACCGATTAGTTATTAGTTTAGTGGTATTTATGTCGGAAGACATCTTAAGTTCGAATCTCCCTTCCTCGTTGATAAAAAAAATTAATATAAAAAACAAAAATGTTATGTTGTGAGCTGAGAATAATAGGCTGTTAAAGCATACTTAGTTGTTCACGTAAAATAATCAAAAGCTGTTTATAGGAAAGTTTCACAACCATTTGGTTTGCAGATAATGTATATATAATTATCATACTGCAGTTTATACGTTGAAGCTTGGCCAATAATGTTCTGCATATCGGAACAAATAATCACCTTTACAAGATTCCCACCTTTATAGAATTATTTTCATTAACACCCTTGAAGTTTTCGGTTTTTGTTTTTCACAATACTCTCTAAGATTTCATAACTTACACAAACACCCCATGAGGTTTAAAATTGTTTTCACAAAACCCTTTTTTGTTGATTATGATTTATGATTTTATATACAAAAGTTCTCCAAATGACAAAGTTAGCCTTTAAGATTAGATTGCCATACATTTATTGAGATTAATTTTGTCATTTGGATAAGTTTTATTTATTAATGAAATCATCAATTTTTGGACGAACAATCAATGAAAATGTGCTTTGTGAAAACAATTTGAAACATCAAGGGGGTGTTTGTAATTTTTTAAACCTCAACGGGTTTTGTAAAAACACTGAAAACCTCAGAGGGTGTTAGTGTAACTCTACCTTTATACCTTGTCAATTAAAGATAGGCATAAAGGATATTAAAAATGATTAAAGTCATTAAAAAAGGGTTTTTCACAAAGAGATCCATTTTAACATGACATTTTATAAATAAATTAAAAACCTCAAAGAGCTTATTTGGAGAGAAAAACCCTAAACTAGTCACTTGCATTTTCTAATTGGTTCTTAGTGTGCTACAATTTTCTAAGAACCAATAAAAAATGACAAACAGTTAGTTGAGGGTTTTTCTCTCCGTATAGACTCTTTAAGGATATTTGTATAAAATGTCATGTTAAAATGGATTGAGTTATTAAAAAAATAGTTAGATCAATGAATAATGCCCTTGAATTTTGGCATTTCCTTTCGGCACAAAAGGGAAAGCGACTTGAATTTTGTGATAGAATCTGAAGAAAAATTACATGGTGGAAGATGGAAGATGCTGAAAGGGAGCCACATTCGTAGTTATGGCATGTTCAATTATTTTTGGCTTCAAGTCAATGGTTTTCGAGGTCATCATTATAGTTCTTGGTCTTTCTCGTGAATTGTAATCGTCTATGTAAAGAAAAATATAAATAAAAAAATATGAAAATCCAAGCCAATCAACTGCTAATAAGGTTGACGATTGACGAGGAATAATGTTATTGGCAAGGCTTATCTTTATCTTTGGTTGTTGTTGCCATAAGTCGTCTCCACAGGATAGGATGCGTTGACCAAAAGCGTCTCCACCGGATAGGATGTGTTGTTCAAAAGCGTCGCAAGTGTTAACAACTTCCCGCCATTGGCAACTGCCCAGCCACTGCTTGGTGGGTCTAGTGCTCTTTTATATATGGATTTTGGACCATACTTACATATTCCATGAATGCATGATTATGGTATGAAGTTTGATTTCATAGAGACCTATCAACCCCCATTATTACCAGTACCGATATTGTCCCTAATTTAACTATCTGCAAAGCCGAGTATGTGTGAGGTTTTACCGGAACTATTCATTATATATTTTATTTTATTTATTAAGTCTCCGATGTGGGACTTTATATTCTTAAACGCCATAAGCTATCATCCAAACATCAAAATATACAGTTCCTAAATGACAAAAGAAAAAAACATATACACTTCAAGACTTTTATCAATTCATGTTAACACTAGATAAAACGTTTGTCCAAGACCCGAATTTAATACAATAGTAGGGTGGCTATGGATATAATTAGGTTTACCCTAATCAATATGCAAAATAAAATTTGAAGTGCAATTCAAGACGTGATACTTGGGCCTGTTGCTATACCATAGCCAATATAGTAGAGATGCAATTACTAATAAAGAGTAAAAGTCCGGATTCAAATCTCACACATCTCACAATTTTAGGTAGATATGAACACACGAAAATTCAAAGAAAAAGAAGCTCATCTTTCCCCCTATAGACCTAAGAGATCATAAATGTTAAACGTGTTTTAGTTGAGAAAGTATGCATCATCCTATTAGGACCACCACCACCATGGCTAAACCGAAGGCGACGTTGGAAGCTAATGCCCGAAATTCTATGTCGCAAAGTCATAGTCTTTTGGTAAATGCATTTGCTTTTTCACCGTAGTAAAGAAGCTACTCGATCGAGGCCACAAAACAATTATTAATCCACTTTAGACAAGGACGACACATAGATATTGTCTCTCATTTGTCGATAATAAAAAATATTTAAAATATTTGCTATGATTTCCATCCAATAAAAGAGGCTATTTCCACTCTCTGTATCTTCTGCACCTTTCATTTTCAGACACGTCCAATTTCTAAACGAAATAAGCGCCTGTTCCTTAATTATGTGGAGGGCTATTATACTAATAACTAGTTCTTTTTTTCATCAATTGGGAGAAAGGATATTCGAATTTAAAACATATTCTAATATTAAGAAAATAGATTTTTATTTTTTGGCCAAACGAAGAGGTTTTATTCAAGACGAATTGAAAGGTTTACAACTAGTCAAAATATCAAAAATCTACTTATGCCACACTTGGTCCCAGACGTGGTTACCTCTTACTCTAGACAAAAAAGCCGCAACCTCATGCGCTGTCTTATTACATTGACAAGGAATAACTATAAAAACAACATGTTGTAGCTTACTAGCAAGCATATCTTGATGTCAAAAACGACCTATTGTAGCTTACTAGCAAGCATCTTTATGTCAAAAACAATAATTTCCACCGTAACTTCTACGTGACGCTCACCTCTGAGAATGAGGCATCTTTATGTCAAAAACAAACATAAAAACAATAATTTCCACCGTAACTTCTACGTGATGCTCACCTCTGAGAATGAGACCGTAACTTCTACGTGACGCTCACCTCTAAGAATGAGGCATCTTTATGTCAAAAACAAACATAAAAACAATAATTTCCACCGTAACTTCTACGTGACGCTCACCTCTGAGAATGAGGCATCTTTATGTCAAAAACAATAATTTCCACGGTAACGTCTACGTGACACTTCTATGTGAAGCTCGCCTCTGAGAATGAGGCATCTTTATGTCAAAAACAATAATTTCCACCGTAACTTCTACGTGACGCTCACCTCTGAGCATCTGGATCATTCGCACCAAGTCAAATTCAACTTCCACACAAAACATTCGACACTTGAGACAAGCAAGCAAAGCTTTCGATATGAAAAGACAAGAGAAAGTTCATAAAAGGTTGCAAGAAAATTCGTGGACATATATTCATCATTTTCATTCCTATGTGTATACATCCGCAATTTCCAACTAATAGCCAAATACGATGAGAAATTTCGCAGTTTCCAAACCCTACAAAGCTCCAAAAGCCAAAATGGATAATAATAATAATAACAATAATACCAGGTCACTCAATTGTTCATACTACTGTAGTCCTTGATGCAAATTTGGTACAAAAAGGGAGACTACGGCAAAGAATGTTTTGTTCTTGAAAGAATCCACTTCACCGCAAAGAATTTTAGGCCACAAAATAATAGCAAAATATTTAAATAAAAAAGCAGACACAGTGTTTTTTTTAAGTCAAATCCTGTCAGTCAACTGCACCCCCCCAAGTACGCCTTCCTATCCAAATTCATTTTATTCTAAATATTGCTAACTGGGGGAGAAAACAACTTTGTTATGACCAACATTTTTTAATTTTATAAAACAAATACAAGTTAGATAGAACACAATTAATTAATTGAAAGAGGGCTTGGGAGTTTTATTTATTTATTTATTTAACTGTGTTACCTCAAAACATTTAAGGTTTTTTAGGATTAAAAACTAAAACAATTGCCTCAACCTTAAAATTAAAAAAAGTTAAAAAATATAAATCACAAATATCAAACATCAAATTTCTCGCTTCCCAAGTACATGTGCCTTCAGTTTTTTTTTTTTTGGGTCAGAGCCTTCAGCTTATAGGAAAATTGAGAACAACCAGTAGCTTGTAACTATGGGCAATTCTTCAAATTTCCTATCTCATATTATTGCACCTTCTCTACCATTCTCTATTCCAAGATCTTATTGGTTTTCAACATAAGTTATGTTCATAACTCGTGAAAATGAAAGAATCATATCCTAGCATTAATTCATCCCATTGGCATTTGATTAAAGAATAAAAGTTTCTTCAATTACCCAATTTTTCCTCATTTTCGTACTAGCCCCAGATCCATTATTAGAGATATATTCTTCTGTATCGTCAAAATTGTTATAAAAGAAATATAAATCACTCGTAAATGGCGAGAAGTTCAATTATTTGTGAAATTAAAGTGCAAGAAAGAGTTAGATTTTGGTGGTTATAAACACACAAAGATTCAGACCATTTGTTTTAAAAGTCAAATTCATACTATTTGTTCTTAATTTTTAATATGGTTTTCATAGCTCTTGGAAGAACGATTTGAAAAAATTGAGAACAAATAATCCAAATTCATTGTACAATAAGTGTGAGGCAATTTATTTATTTATTTATATCTAATTGTGATATGCCAACTTCCATTAGATTAAATTTAAATGACATCACTAGTTAACATACCTCTTTAACTTAAAAGAGAATTTGCTTGAATTAATAATTTAAGGATGTTTTAGGAATAATGGTGGGTGGAAAGATAGGATTGTGTTTTTTCAAATTTACATAGTAGGTGGGAAGATAAGGTGGGTGGGGAAATAGGACAGGTGGGTGGAAATAACAGCACTCATTATAAATACCTCCTTTTGTGGAATGAAATACAACATGAAATATTGTTTGACATGGTATCAGAGTAAGGCTTCACGTGTTGGGCCCAACCGTCACACGTGCTCCCACGTCACCCAATATGTGTTGTCCACGTGTTAGGCTTGAAAGTTCGTCACACGTGCAGGGGCGTGTTGAGAGTTTTTGTCCTACATTGAAAAGTTAAGGGCCCTAACCTGGGTTTATAAGGAGTTGGACTACTCTCCCCATTGCCAATTGGTTTTGGGGTGGAATCTCAGCTTCTTTCACGTTAAAGATACTCTTAATACATGCGTCTCTCCAAATACCAAATATTATGGCAACGATCTAACATATCCCCTTGTTTTTAATTCAAGGGAGATTTCAATCTGTTCTCTACGTCACCTAAAGCTAAAACTCATCAACATAATGAAAACAAGAAAGGTTAACCAACTATTATTCTCTCCACACCCACTCCAAAAGAATGTTTAACAATCCAATATTATTCTCCCCACACCCACACCCACGCCAGACCCTGGACTTAGCTTTCCAGGTCAATAGCTCTTTAACGTAAGGTCCTACCCGAAAGCTGTTGCATTGCATGACAGTCACGATCAGGGAGAAAATTGTCCACTTCCACATGTTGTGTTACAGAAGCCCCTACCATCCGAGAAACACTTGCCTGCACCGGGGATAGGACTGCAGTCCTATCCCCCTCCAATCGCAGCCCGCCACTTGTTCATTTTCTAACAAAGTTGGACACGTGGCGGGCTGCGATTGGAGGGGGATAGGACTGCAGTCCTATCCCCGGTGCAGGCAAGTTTTTTCGCTACCATCCACACATTCTACTTCCAAGGTGAGAGAAAAACAGATAAAATGGTCACAAAAGTGACTTTTAAAAAAAAAAATATATCTTTATTTTTTTTAATTTTAAATTATTTTCTATAGACTTTATCCATTTTTTATTCAGGGACCGGTGCTCCTAGCTTTGCAAATATTATCAGATGGAAAATGCTAGGAAGATCATATTTATAAATCACGGTGTTTACAAAGTTGAATAGCCAATTCTCCTTTGAACCCAGTCTAAATTTTTTTTTTCTCATTAGATTTCAATGGGCATCTTAGGACGGGATCTAAAAGCCCTCCAATGTGTTGGGAATATCTACAATGTTATCTCTCTAACACCAACCTTATCGTATATATGCGAACATTTTGCATGTTTCACCTTCTCTTCTTGTGTATATCAAATTCAATGCCAAACCTTCCAATCGACAAAGTAGTTCCTTAAGAACAAAACAAAAACGACAGAGTTCTTAACCCACCTTGATGAGTAACACAGCTTTTAAGGCAACAATGAAAGAATCTAGGTTTCTATTTGCATATAAAAACTTGTTGGACACGACCACTCTCTAATAAAATGTTTATAGAATTCGATTGTTATTGCACAAAATAATTGTGTGCAAACTTTCTTAGGTGATGCACATGTGAACACAGTCATTTGGATTTGAAATATGCCCGTCCATTTTTTTAACCGTTTTCTTTATTTAAAAACGTTACTTTGAGATAAAATTGTTGAAAATGGTAAAATGCCTTAAGAGCACTTCCACCCTATTGTGCTATGACAAAGGGTAAGAGCAAGTAAGGACAAATATTATTCGTGTGAATAGTGACAACCCTAGTAATTTTTTTTTATACATTCTCACCCATGGCTTTACATGAGATATGATGAGAGGAATTTGTATGGATTTTGGTGTGGGAAGTGAAGAACACGGTTACGTATTTATAGAAAAAAAATTATGAATTTTTTTTGTATTTAAATTGGCCGTTGACGTCAACATGCTCAGGCAGCAACCCAAGCAAGTCTTGTCTTCGGGCTTGCCCAGTTTGGTGGGCCCACTTCTTGCCATGGCAACTTTTCCTTTGTGGGGGGTTGTTTTTGGAGCCTAGACCCCTTTTTTCCAAGGTGGAAGTGCTCTAAAACAAAAACAAAAACAACCGATGAGTTTTTTTTTCTCTTCCCTATCAATGACTGACGTGGCATTGTCAGTCACTACCACACGCGACACTCTTGTGGCACGTTAGCTCATAATAGGATTAAAATATTAACAAAAACAAGAATGTGGGTATAAATTTGATGATTTAGAATTTCTACTCCATGTCTAATGCAGTTTGTGACCATCCCACCTAGGGTTACTTAACAATACAAAACTATCAGAATCCTCCTAGATAGATAGATTGTAATATCAGGATACATTTTAAAACAATGAGGATAGATAATTACAATAGGGTATATTATGAAACAATCACGATACAATATTGTTGACAGGTGATTATATGTGGTCAACAAAGGACTTTATTTAGAAGATTTCAAGGCAATCGCTTGTTTTGCATGCCAAATGGAGAAAAATCTAAGAGAATTTTGATTAAATTTGCTTGGGATGCTAAGTACGTAGTACATTTCTTCGAAGGAATTAAACTTCATATACAATCCTAAATCATTACATATATACGAATACATACATATATCTCAAAATATAAGCCCAAATTATTAAAAAAACCCTACATGAAATATACTTTTTTGAGATATAGCCCAAACCCATTTACAACTTAACAAAGAGGCTTCGAAATTCCCATAAATTATAAAAGTGTCATCAATTTCTTAAATAAGCCCAATCCCAAAACCTCATTAAAAAAAACTCAAAACACTCTATAGGACATCAAAGTAATTTAATAATCAAAACTAAATTCAATAGGGCCAGCTGTCATTTTTTGACTTTTTTTGGGTTTATTTATTGAAATTAAATGGCGTATGATTTATCTATATCACTGATGCTAAAAATGAGTATATAATTAATCGAAAAAAATAATTAAACTTATATGCTTATAAAAGACAAAAATAACTGATTTCAAATTTTGAGTTTGGCATTAACATAACAGCTGATAAAACATCTTTTCATTCCTTATTCAAAATTAAGAAAAGAACTTTTCCATTACTTTGCCCAATCATCGAAAGCCGAATTTGACTTTGGAAAAGTATGTTATTGAGTATTTGTGGCTCCGCCTTGGTGTGTAAAATATAATGTTATTCCAACTTTTTCTCTTTGTTTTTGGTTTGCTATTGGTTTGTTCATGAAGGGGTTCAAGCATAACGCAATTTCTGGTTCAAGCTTCAACGGGCTGCTCTTCATGAATAAATAATATAATAATTTCAAAGTTGACAGTTTTTTTTATTTATATTTTTAATAGGACAAATAAGATGTTCCCGATATTTTCAACATTGCATTGGTAAGTACATCATATATGGTTAAGAAATTCAATTTGAATTATGCTCCTCAATTGTATAGCTGGAAGATCTCCTTCTCTCTGAGGATATTCTTTTTATATTGAGATCAATGAATTTCAGTTGCTTAGTTTTGGTGCAAACATGTCGCAAGTCCAAACAATTTTCATGTTTTTTTTTTTTCTTCAAAATTTTGCAACTAATAATTGAGTATAAGAAATAAATGTAAATGGTCGTTTTTGGTTCCTGTAGTTTGCCAGTTTTATCATTCTAATTTCCGTGGTTTCAATTGTGTCAACTTTTATTTATGTTGTTTTAAATTCGAGTAAATCAAGGACATGCTACAAATTTTATCAAAAGGTGACTCTTTCCCTTAAAAAATTTGTAGCTAACATTTGTACTGAATTTTGTACGCTACCAATACAAAGGACAAGTGATGTCGACGTTGACTAATATATTGTGAGTCTATGACTATGAAATGGCCCTTCTATATCCTTGAAGCTCTAAGACTTACAAGTTAAGAAATCTATTACTTCATTACTATTAACTGAATTTCTTACAGAATGCTATGGTAGGGAAGATGCACGCGAGGTAATCTTGAGTACCAAATCTGTAACCCAAAAAATATAAAAAACCAAATGTGATAATTTCATAAATCTCAGGATCATTTGTGAAAATGACCCTTGTATAAATGAAATGTTACGGTATTTTATGGTAGGGATCAATTTGATGCACATGAGGAAATCTTGAGTACCAAATCTGTAATGAAAAAAAATATAAAAAACCAAATGTGATAATTTTGTAAATCTCTAGATCATTTGTGAAAATGACCCTTGTATAAATGAGAGCTTCATTGTTCACCTCTAAATTTTGATGTCCCACGCAAAATTCATTTAGAAGAATTTTTGTTTTTATTTTTATATTTATAGAACTTTAGAAGAAGTTGTCCATCAATTTTATGAGCACTAAATGAACGGAAATGCAATAATGAGAGGGTTGTGGGTGAGGAGTTCAATCCCACTATAAAGGAAAATATTGAACTTAAACTTTTTTAATCATTAGATGGTCGGATTGAACCCCTCACTCACATCCCCACATTGTAGCAGCTCCCCTAAATGAAACATCCACTTACCACAAAAGTATACATGCCCCGCGAAATATTCATAAATCCTACGCTTCACATATTTCAAATATAATTCATTTTTTATTTTTTGTCAAATAATTTGTTTTAATTTATTGATAGTAATTTATTGGTAAGTATTTAGTAATGGTAGTCTCTCTATGGCATGTTTATTAATATGAAAAATCACTTCCATTCGAGGTCTTGTTAAGATTTTTGGAAATTCAATTCAAAGTGAGGCACGCATAAAATCTCCAATCACACCCGTTATTTTTCAAGACTGGGACTTTATAATGAGGGAGTGTTATTGTGATTGTTGGTAATCATGAGTGATCCACAAATTACTTTCTTTCCATTCCTTTTCCCTCTGATTCTTTGTTTTATTTATTTATTTATAAATATTTTGTTTTGTGATGCAGAAGCAGTTGTCGTGAAATGTTTCTGTCGCCAAGATATAGTTGTCATTTTTTGGCTTGCACATGCAATGATTTGTCTCCAGTTGTAGATTCGGAGCTACGAAGCGTGGATGATGGCGGGTTGCGTCGGGTTCAAGTTTAGCTAGTGCGACACTATGAGTTTAGCCGGTGTGGCAATATGGCTCTATTTGGGTTGCTCAAAAGGATGTGCATGGTGGTCTTGTTTCTTAGTTTGCTTTAGTCTAATAATTCCCATGAACTCTTTAGGAGTTTGATGTGGTTTGTTTTTTGTATAGGATATTTTATTTCCTTTTGGCTTTTGATATGGATTTGTTGTTTTTGCCATCGTGTTGAAAATCTTTATAGAATGTTTGAGCACATATGCTTTTGATTATTGATTCGGGGATTTTAATTATTTTTTGGGTTGTGCAGATTCTCTCCAAATCAATTCAACTTGTTGTTGCGTTTAGTTACTGAAGAAGTTATATCCATACTCGGCACCTTAGTTGCTTTGTACTTATTTTTGTTTATCTTATCAATAAAATACTATCGCTATTTTATCAAAAAATGGTTGCCATTAAGATCAAATCAAGGTTTTCCTCAAATTAATTTGACAAAGTGCTAACTTGGAGGACTTACTTCAATCTTTTTGTGCTACCCTACAACACAACATATCCACGTGTAAATATTGAATACATATGAGTCAAGTACACATTCAGTCAATTAATTTAAAGGCTGTAAATTGATTCAATAAAATTTGAGTTCGAATCTTGTTCAGGTCGTTCAAACAAAATATTAGGCTTATTAGAGATTAAACCTCGAGCTTGAGATTTGTGCTCAGCCTTCTCGGCCCATAATTAATCTCATAGAAATTATAACTTGGCTTTAATTGCAATTGGTTCATAAATACAATATTGATTTCTGACTGTCTTTATTAGCTTTCTTTGTTAATACCAACCATAAAAATTTGAGGGAAAAAAAAAAAAAAATCAGATTTACGTTAGCTTTGATGGCACTGCTGCTAAATTCTTAATTTTTTTTTTCCAGATTCCAAAATTTTATTTTATTTTAATAAATTTATTTTTTTAAAAAGAGAAGAATTATACTATTTGAAAAAATATTGTTTTTCCCCCCTTTTTTAATTTTTAATTTTTTATTAATATGCAGGAGAAGATGAGAACCGAAATTGTACTCTTTGGATTGTGCCAGGATAAATTTATTCCTTTCACGAGCTACAAAAAAGTGAAAAGCCCCACATAATTCGAAAACAACCATTTTTGCTCTTAAGCCAATAATTAAACAAAATAGTAGAAAAAGGAACTTGGCTTGCGGATTAGAGGTTTTAGGTTCGAACACTCATAATATTTTATGGTATCTTAATTGTGTGCGTGTGTGAAAAACCTCTTCCTTATAACGTAGACTATCGCTTGTAAAAAATAATAAATATAAACATATAAAGGGTAGGGGTGGGCACAGTCCGGATTGGATCGGTTTCACCTCAAAACCACGGCCGAACCAATTAAAATATAACGGTTTGGTTTGGTTCGGTTTGGATAAAAGTTATAAGGGAAACCGAACCAATCCAAACCAATTTAAGACGGTTTGGTTCGGTTTGGTTCGGCCGGTTTGAGCCTAAGCCCAATTCTCTTTCTTTTTGCATTTTTTCAACATTATTAGCCCAATTATAACCAACAAATTCACAACTTATTTCTTACATAAATCATCTTCTAGAGTACGAAACCATCCTAAAGCTCAAAAGGTCATAAAACTTCATATTTCACTAACTAATATAGCTCAATTCAAATATTCATATATAGTTAATAACTAATTAGAGTATTACACATATAAAATAAAATAAAATAAATAAATATACACATAAACGGTCCGGTTTGGTTTAAGCCGGTTTATAAAAGCTCAAAACCAAACCAAACCAAACCATGTACGGTTCGGTTTGGTTTGGTTTTGACTAAGAAAAAGTCAAACGGTTTGAAAACCAAACCGGTAATTACGGTTTGGTTCGGCCGGTTTCATCGGTTCGGCCGGATTGATGCCCACCCCTAATAAAGGGTCACTCTAGTCCTCTTATAAGGCGGACCACTCTATATAAGATACAGTCATATACATTTTCCATGTACTCACACTGTTTCCTTAAATTTCTTCGTAAGCTTTACCTATAAGAACACAAGTCAAACCTCTCTCGCTCCGTCACCTTTTTTCTCTTTTTTCCCAAACCTATACGGCTAAAATTCGAAAAAAAAGCAGCGCTTAATTATCAAATCAATTAAACAAAAATGCCGGTGGAGGTAGTTACGGCGTCGTTTCTGCGGCGGTGACACGTCAGCGTTTGGTGGTGGGGTTTTCTTTTTTTGAAAAAAATAAATGGGTTCGAGTCCGGCGGGGAGTGGCGGCGGTGGTGGGTCCGGTGGTAGTGTTGTCGGCGGCGGCGGCGGCGGCGCTGTGGGTGGTTGTACCAATGGTACAAGCAATAACGGCTGCTGCAACGTGAGCCCCAAGTGTAGGTGTAGATGGAGGTGTTTAAAGTCCTCGGGGTTCGTTTTCTTCTTGGGCTGCTTCGTGTTGTTCGGATCAGTGGCCACGCTCTACGTCTGGTTCGCTTTCACGCCCTATTATGCTCGTACAGCCTTGTCGTCTTCCTCCATGCTTGGTTGTCAGGAGGACAATGAAGGTTCCTGGTCTGTTGGTGTTTTCTTCGGTGACTCTCCTTTTTCCCTCAAACCCATTGAAGCTGTAAGATTCTTAATTTCTTTAATTTTGTAATTTTTTACTGTCTGGGTGTGTGTGTTTTGTGTTTTTCTAATATGGGTATTTTTCGAAAATTTTAATTTTTTTTTGGTTTAGTTTTTGGGTTGTGGTGGGTTTGCCTAGGATTTTTCAATTTGGTTTGTTTTGATTTTGACATCTTCGGGAAGAAATTGGCTTTGCTGAAAGTGTGGTTTTTGCACAGTAAATTATTATAATTTTCTTTTGTTTTCTTGGAGGAAAAGTTTTTCTTTAAGCAAACTGCGGTGGTTAACTTGAGTTTTTCTTCTATGGGTTGTTCTTTTATTGTTTGATTACTTTTTATTTTGGGTTTTAATTCCTTTTTCAAAAAAATAAAAAAATAAAATTTGTGAGCTGGGTAGTTTATCTGTTAAATTATGGATTTTGGGTGACTTTGAATTTTGAAAATGGTTTGGAATTCGGTGTAGAAAAATGTATGGAGGGACAAAACTGCGGCTTGGCCAGTGGCCAACCCAGTTGTGACTTGTGCTTCAGTTTCTGATGCTGGTTTTCCAAGTAATTTTGTTGCTGATCCTTTCCTTTATGTCCAGGTAATTGCTCTGGTCTCTATTCAAATTTCTTAGTTTTTACACTTCTGTAATCTAATTGATTGCATGTCAATATTCGAAGGACCAATTTAATGTACTATAGCAAAGGCACTTGAAATTTCATGGCTTGTACGTTTATAACCCTGAGTGAATTGTAATAGCAGAGTATTTATGGTCATGTTTCTGATAAAACCTTGAGGACTACATGGTTTCATGCTTAAAGCTCAAGGGGAGATGGTAGGATATTATCATGTTTCCTTGGGGTGGGAGGTAAAGGGCTGGTGATGTAGAACAGCCCAAGTAGATTTAGAGCAAACACTTGAGCAATAGAACAGAGAAGAAATAAGGGATCAAGGAGAAGAATTAGAGGTCGAAGAGACGAAGGGAAAGGGAAAGAATCAGAGAGCTTAAAGTCAGGAAATTTATCATTAATCAAGTCTGCCTTAAAAGATTACAGACAACTCTATTTATAGAGACAAAACCCTTTTTAGCCTAGGAGAAGGAAAAGTAAACTTTCAGAAATAGGAAAGCAAATTAACTAATAAGAGATCCTTTACAAGAAGGAATCTTTAAGAACTAGGAAAATTAATAATAGGAAAGCTAATCCAAGTAGAATTAGGAAAACTAATCCAAGTAGAATTAGGAAAACTAATAATATGCATTCTGCATCATTCTCCCCCACCGAAAAAGAACTCGACACCGGCGAGTAAACCAAGATTAAGAATGACGACGACGTTTGTAAGTATGGATGATGGGAGGACGGGATGCAGCCAAATCAAGATCATGAAGAGCATCCTGATAACTCTGCAGAAGAGTGGAATCCAACTGGAGAAATTCGGCTTCTGTAATCCAAGTATCCTCAGTAGCAGGCCTTCCAACCCAATGAACCAGATAACGAGTAGAACCTCCAATAGACGAAGCCACAACTTCATGATCCAAGACATCCTCAATCTGATCTGTAGGGGCAGAACTAGTAGAAGGAATACGCGGCACCATAGGAGGAGTGGAGCCCTGCGCAACATCCATAGAAATAGCTGGAGAAAAGGTTCCTCGATAAGGAGATAAATTAGAAACGTTGAAAATGGGACTTATATGCATATTTGCGGGCAACTCAATCAAGTAAGCATTGGACCCAAGCTTCCTAATGATGCGATAAGGACCCATCGAACGAGCATGAAGTTTCTTAAAAGATTGCTTAGGAAAATGCTCAGGACAGATGCGCACCATAACAAAATCCCCTTCCTGAAACTCCTGTTGACGACGATGAGCATTGGCTGCCAGTTAATAAGTGTCGGTGTGCATGGATATCTGCCTACGGAAGTCATCATGTAGTTGCCTAATATGTTCAGCAAACGACGTAGCAGAATTTGATGCTCGGGCAGCCACAGGAAGAGCAACTAAATCAACGGGTGATCGGGGAGAAAACCCATGAACAACCTCAAAAGGGCTCTTACCGGTACTTCGATTAATTGAGTTGTTATAAGCAAACTCCGCCATAGGCAACAAGAGATCCTAATTACCAAGTTTATCCCCAACTAAACAGCGGAGTAAATCACCAAGACTGCGATTAACCACCTCAGTTTGACCATCTGTTTGGGGATGGAAAGCAGAAGAAAACTTCAAAGTAGTATCGAAAAGCTTCCACAAAGTCTTCCAAAAATAACTAACAAATTTGACGTCACGATCAGAAACAATGGAGACAGGGAGGCCATGCAAATGGACTACTTCCTTAAAAAATAACTTGGCCACATAAGACGCATCAGTATTTTTGGCACAAGGCAGAAAATGTGCCATTTTAGAAAAACGATCAACGATGACAAAGATGGAGTCATAGCCGCGACTAGTCTTAGGTAAACCAAGCATGAAATCCATACTAAGATCCTTCCATGGGGCATGAGGTATCAGCAGAGGGGTATATAAACCTGTGTTACTTTTGCGAGCTTTAGCTAGTTGGCATGTGCGGCATTGGGAGATGAGATGAGCAACATCACGTTTTAACGACGGCCAATAGAAACGATCTTCCACCAAGGCAATAGTCTTATCTTTTCCAAAATGTCATGCGAGGCCGCCACCATGTAGTTCCCAAACAAGGAATTCACGGAGAAAAGTACGGGGAATACATAATTGTGTTCCTCGAAATAAGAATCCATCCCTCATAATAAAGTCCACATACTCGTGACGGTTACTATTGGAAACTTCATGAAAAATAATTCCAAAATATGGACAAGACGAATACTCAGTCTTAATATGATCAAACCCAGTTACCTGAACTGTCATTGTGTGCAAAATAGTAGACACTCGACTAAGGGCATCGGCTGCCTTATTGTCAATGCCTGGACGGTGTCGTAAAACAAATGTAAAGATCTGGAGATATTCTGACCACTTAACATGTCGACTGCTAATGGTGCGTTGAGAGTGGAGATATTTCAAAGCTTGATGATCTGAATACAACACAAATTCGTTTGGCAGTAGGTAATATTGCCAATACCGAAGTGCTTGTACCACAGCATAAAACTCCTTATCATAAGTAGAATAACGATGCTTTGCTTTGTTCAGTTTCTCACTAAAGTATGCTACGGGATGTCCTTCTTGGCTAAGCACACCACCAATCCCAACTTCAGAGGCGTCACATGCGACTTCAAAGACTTTAGTTAAATCAGGATGTCGAAGAACAGGCGCTTGAGTCATCTTCTACTTCAAAATTGTAAAAGCCTTGGCAGCTGCAAGGGTCCAAAGAAAAGCACCTTGTTTCATACGATCAGTTATTGGTGTCATAATAGTACTGAACCCTGGAAAAAATCGTCGATAAAAAGAGGCGAGACCATGAAAGCTGCGTGTCTTTGTCAAAGTCGTGGGTGTTGGCCAACCAGTAGTAGCCTCCACCTTGGCAGGATCTGTGCTAACCCCAGCCGCAGAAATATTGAACCCCAAGAATAAAACTTGCGGTTGAAGAAACGAACATTTTTTTAAGTTGGCATACAGTTTTTCCTTTCGTAAAGTAAGGAATATTGTCCTAAGATGTTGGAGATGTTCCTCCCGAGAGAGACTGTATATAAGTATGTCATCAAAATAAACTACCAGAAATTTACCAATATAAGGTCGTAACACATGAGTCATCACCCTCATGAACGTGCTGGGTGCATTGGACATGCCAAAGGGCATAACAAGCCACTCATATAACCCATCAGGGGTTTTAAACGCGGTTTTCCACTCATCTCCTTCACGAATGCAGATTTGATGGTAGCCATTGCGAAGATCTATCTTAGAAAACCATTGGGAACCAGCCAAATCATCCAACATATCCTCAAGTCGCGGTATGGGGAAATGATACTTAACTGTAATTTTATTGACAACGCGACTATCTACACACATTCGCCAGGAGCCATCCTTTTTGGGGGTAAGGAGAACTGGAACAGCACAAGGACTTAAACTATGATGAATGAAGCCCTTAGCCAGCAACCCTTGAATTTGTCGATTCAATTCCGCTCGCTCAAGTGGATTCATACGATAATGGAGAAGATTAGGAATTTGCGAACCAGGAACAAGGTCAATGGCATGCTGAATCTCTCTCGCTGGAGGTAGGTCATCTGGTAAGTCATTAGGTACGACATCAGAGAATTCAGTGAGGAGCTGTTGTATAGGTTCTTCAAGTGGAGTGGGGGTGCAGTCAGGTGCCGGTTTAAGCAAGAGAGCAAAGACCACACCAGTGTCTTGCAGTTCGTGTGCAAAGTCTACAGGTGATAAAATACTCAATCGATGCTCTGAAGCCTTCTCTTTAATTGATAGTGTTGGTTGACCATCCTTAGTTGGTTTGATGGCTGGATTGGAAGGCTCTAGCGTTATGTTCTTTCCCTCATGTTGAAAAGTATAGGTGTTCTCTCTGCCACAACTTTTCACATGGTGGTCATAAAGCCAAGGCCGGCCTAGTAGCACGTGTGCGACACTCATGGGTAGGATATCACAATAAAGTTGCTCGTGATAGGGACCCAATTGAAGAGGAATAAGACATCTTTCAGTAACAGGTAACCTGGTTTTATCTACCCAGCCAACATGAAAAGGATGGGGGTGTGGCTCGGCTTGAAGGTGAAGGCGATCGACAGCAGTTTTAGAGATAACATTCAGCGTACTTCCTCCATCAATAACTAGTTGGCATCTATTGGTACCGCAAGGAACATAGGTTTGAAAGATACTTGTGCGCTTCCATGAATCAGGAGGTGGAGATGTAGGTGCGGAATAAATACAACGCATAACACTGAGTTGGTGGAACACCTCCTCCTCACAGCAATTATCAAGTTCTGGTTCATAAACAGGTTCAAGGGGCTCCACATACTCGTCCACACAAGAGTCCTCATTGAGGGAGCCAAGGGTTAAAGTTCGGTGGGGACAACGGGAGGCGATGTGGCCCTTAGCATGGCAACGATAGCATTCGATGTGAGCAGTCGTGGATGGGGCTGGTCCTTTTTCTGTTGCGGGTATCAGAAGAGCAGGTGGACCAACAACGCTATATTTAGAGCTAGGAGTGCTACGGTTTGGATTAGGAGTGGAAGAGTGCCCAGAATGCCCTATATATCTACGTTGTGGACGCAAAAAAGTTTCAGCTTCCAATGCGTGGCAATATGCATCTTCCAAAGTGTGCGGACGGAGCCGACTGACTTCACGCTTGATATTGTCACGAATACCATGGATAAAGCGAGACATAGTGATGTCGGGGTCTTCACGAATCCCCGCACGTATCTTGTGTTCGATAAAACGAGTGTGGAATTCAGTAACGGTCAAACTTCCTTGTGAAAGGGTTCATAATTGGTCATACAACTGATGGCGATAGAAGGTGGGAAGATATTGTTCGCGAAGCTTTAATTTCATCTCGTCCCATAGAGTCACAGGTGGCTGTCCAACTTGGTATTGTTGCTCCTCCACAGAGTTCCAATATTGTCTAGCGGCTCCCTGTAGCGTCATCTTACCAATGCGAAGTTTATGAGCATCCGTCAAGTCGTACCAGGCGAAATAGTCTTCCATGGCCTGAACCCAATCAAGAAACATCGTAGGATCCCCACGGCCATCAAAAGTAGGAGCAGTAGGCTTGATGTGGCGGATGACATCGTTGTCAAAATGACGAGGGGGATGAGTGTACGGATCAGGTGGAACGGGTGGCAAGGTAGGAGCTTGAGAAGTCCCTGGAGGAGGGCTCGTTGTGTGTTGGGTATAATGGGGCTGTGGCATAGACCCAGTGCCTAAGCTCACATTCGGCACCCCCGTGCCCAAACACATTACCTTGCAACATGCAAGCTTTGTGTCGCCTTCGGCATCCCCCTTGCCGACCGGGACCACAAAGACCCAGACCCTTGGCCGAAAGATTAGGCCCAGCTCCAGAACTAATGGGTTAAGCCCAAGTTTCCTTAAGACTTCACCAAGGCCCGGCTCCAAGTCACGACGAAGCCCAGGTGGTCCTTGCCGAAGCACAATTCTAAACCTTCACCAAGGCCCGGCTCCAAGTTTTCTCAGAATTAACCAAGGGCCCGGCTACGCGTCTGAACGACAAGACCCAAGAGGAAGATTCACTTCCTTGCCGAATCTCTCCATTTCCTGGCCCTCGAGGCCCAGGTTGACACTCTTGACCAAGCCCAAACCACAACCAATGCTTCCCAAAAGTACTTGAGTTGGCCTTGCCGTTCGGTACCCAGCGCAAACCTGTACTTGCCGAAGCTAGAAGGAGACTTGCAACCCTAGCTCCTTATAATCACTATTATTTCGTGCCAAGGCCCATCTCAACTCCTTAGCCTTCTAGGACCAAATGGCCTAGCCCTTGCCTAGCCCAATCTTGCGCAAAACAAACTCAATACAAGCCGTAGATGGCCCATGCCGATCGGCACCTTGGCCCCCCGCCTAGCCCAACACTCAGGCCTAGCCAATTCTGCAACCTCTTCTCAAAGACACCCTTGGCGGCATGTATGATTCCTTCTAAACCCTAACTCCAAATATGGCACTAACGGAAACGGCGCATGGGGGACTCAAGTCTCTCTTCTCCCAAACCCCTTACGACTGACCTTTTATCCAAAAACCTAAGGGCCCAGCTTCAGTTCACTAAGATCTGCCGAAGATAAGTCATGAAGCTGAGCACCCTTTTAATTACCAATGGATTTCGACGAAGCCCTACATGCCTAGACCTAGTACACGGCACAAACGCTCCAAGCCTCCTTTCCGAAGCCTCACAAACCCAAGCCCACATGGCCCCTTGTTGAACGGCATGACACGTGCCTAGCCCAAACACACCTCAAAAGCCCAGCACTAAAGGCCCAGCCGCCTTCCTAGGAGCTCTGACCTAGGCCTCTTCGTGCAAGGACCACACCGAAGGATTACCAAGTCCATCTCTCCAAGACCATCACCTCCTCTAAACCTAAGGCTGCCCTTTCCCAGGCCCAAGATCCAGCCCGGTTTTGCCAAAAGCTCAGGTCCTATTGCTACCGGATCATGGCAAAGAGGTCCCAACATACAAAACAAAACAAACAATTTTAGCCTAAGGGGACTCCAGCTCCTATTCCCTAAGCCCAAATTTCCAACAGGCCCGGCCACTCAATCCTAGCCTTACACAACGGCAAAGCTAATTCATGGCCCAGCTCACCAACCCAACGCAAAGGAGGCCCAGCCTTCTACACTTGAAATTCGCTTGGACCCCTTGCCGAACGGCAAGGAACGACGACATTAAAAGGAATCCAAGATGCCCACCCTCCTTCCGAAGCCCAGATCCTCGCCGAGGGCCCAGCTCACACAGACCCAAAACCCTCCGTGCAGAAGCTAAAGACTTCTAAACCTTACCCCGGCCCTAGTCAACATCCAAGAGGCTCAGCTCCAAATCCATGTCAAAATCCCGAAAGGCTTCACTACTTCACCATGCCGAAGACTGGGCCACAAGGCCTCAAAATTTGCCAACAAATTCCCTTGCCGATCGGCAAGGGATGTACTGAAGCTCCTTGCTGACCTAGCTCCAAAATATGACCTAGCCAAAAAAAAAAAAAAAAAAAAGCCAGCCTCCTTGCCGAAGGCTCAGCAAGACCCCAGGTCTGTTTTTCGCCTCATGAAGCGCAAGCCCAATGCTCTCAAACCCCTTGCCGAATGGCAGAGGTCATGCCTTGACGACTCGAAGCTCACTAGCCACCATGCCATTTCCGAATCTCATCTATGGCTCAGCCAAAACCCATGACCCAGGGCCTCATGAGCTCACACCCAAACCTTTGGAACTTGCCGAAGGTCTAGCTCACCAAGGTTTTGAGCCACACAAAAAAAAAAAAATTTGCCTTGTCGAACGGCAAGGACCATGCAGAAGGTGTGGGCAGACTTGCCTACTTGCTGACCCAGCTTCAAAAAAAAAAAAAAAAAAAAAAAAAAAAAAAACCTTCTCTCCCTTCAAACCACTTAGGTTTTTGTTGCAACTTCTCTCCTTCCAAAGTCCTTCATACTCGGGGAATTGGGGGACTAGGGATAGTGCACTATACGACTTGAAGGACGAACTACGGTGTTGCTCGGCCAGTGCACTTAAGATTACAAATCCCCAAGCAAGAAGTACCTTCTTACTCGCGAACTTGGGGGACTACTGTTGACACCGTAACTAACCGAGCAACTAGCTAAGCAAGATTAGCCACGTGCCATGCTTAGAGAGGTCATCACCTTCGTTAAAGAAGCCTTGCCACAAGTCAGCATTAGGGGCAATGTCAAGAGTCCCACATTGGAAGACTACAAGAGGTGGAGACTCCCCTTCACCTATAAAAGAAGACTGCTCTCCTTTTGGAAAGGGATCCTATCGGATCGGATCCTATCCTATCCGAGGCTAGGCTCCCTCTTCAGGACTCTCCTGCTAGTCTGGCCTTCGGATCCTGGGTCTCCAGACCCGGGGACTTGACCCCGAGGCTTCAGATTCCTAGCTTTGTACCTTAGGCCCTAAGCCTCTTCTATTTATCTTTGGGTCTAATCCCCTTGTACAAATATAAACAATATCATAATGAGAACACCTTCTCCGTGGACGTAGCCCATTCATTAAGGGTGAACCACGTATATCTTGTTTTTTGTATATTTATAAATTGGCCAAGTCCTCACATACATGTTGAAGGTCCACACCTTCACCCATCATCCATCACACCTCATCACTAAGTTGGACTCAATCTTGGCCGAACCATTTTGAGCATCAACAGATGTAGAACAGCCCAAGTAGATTTAGAGTAAACACTTGAGCAATAGAACAGAGAAGAAATAAGGGATCGAGGAGAAGAATTAGAGGTCGAAGAGACGAAGGGAAAGGGAAAGAATCAGAGAGCTTAAAGTCAGGAAATTTATCAATTGACCTCTATATTTTCATCTCCTCGATCTCTAATTCTCTGAGGGTATTTGATACACTTAAGTTTGAAGGTTTCATTTATATTTTTCTGTTCTTATTAGCAACAGTGGTAACAAGTTTAAGTGAATTTAAGCAAGTGGGTGAGAATAGCATAATGATGGCATTACTGATGTTATCCAAAGTTTCAATCGTTAGGTTATACTTTGAATTGATCATTAGCAGTAACATCGCTGAAGGCAATGTTTGTGACAGAGGCAATCAGGATTAGTTTGAGTTATGCCTTACCTCATTGTTCTGACGGACGTTGATGGTCCTCTAATTTAGTATGCCAATATAGAAACTGGAAAGGTTTATAGCGTTCCAATTTATGTGCATGGCTGTTAGTAATTGAAAAGATATATTATTTTTGGTTCTAGGTTGAGAAAGGATCACTTGTATTAATGGTTCAGTAGGATGACACTGATAATATGTAGTGTATATGAATCTGGAAAGCATGGACACGACGATGAGGGTGAATTAGTGAGTGTTATTTCCTTGTACCTTATAATTTTTAAAATTTTGAGAAATTGTTTTACCTTGCAATAATCTGATTCTTATGGGTATTCTCACTTTAAACATTAACCATAATGGATGCAGTAAACCTTTCTCATGTTCAAACTTCAGCTGTAGTGATTCTCTGTACTAGAAGTGGCTGTCTTTTTACATTTGGATTACTTGTCTGCAGAAATCATCTTTATGCGCTTAGTGTCAATGTCTATGTAATAAGCATAACCCCTTTTTCATTGCTCATTGGTTGCAATCTTATTGCACTTTGTGAATATCATTGCTCTTGTTCAAAACACCCTGTTGTTGGATGCTGGCTAGATTTATGCTATCATTTGTCCTTCTGTAAGCTTGTGTCATAGGCACTTCTTGCAGAATGATTGTTTCTCTTATCATTTATTCTTCTGAAAGCACTGAAATTCTTTGCCATCTCTGATTCCGAACTGCTGGTGTGTTGTAGGCCATGCCATTTTTGTTGTGCATTTGAGGCAAATATGTTTTTTCTTCTCATTCTTTTTTATTTTCTCTTTTTATATATTGGTTCTTGTTATCCTTAGTAAAATGCTAGTTTATATGTGTTTGTTGGACAGTTGTAGTGGGGGATTTTATTTTTGGGTCAAATCTCCTGTGTAGGATATTAAGTGCGCATGATTTAGTGTCAAACTTCATTCATGCATCATTTGATGTTGTACTGTTATTATGTTTGGTTGGTTCGTCTTTCTCGAGCAAGGCATGATTTTGATAAATACTCAAAGGTAGTGGGAGAGTCCTTCTCTGTTGCTGACATTCTTCTCTGGATTCTTGTGGTGAAAACTTGACTTTGTTTTTTTCTCAATAGATTGTTTTGATAGTGGTATCACCGAACTTTTCTTGTTGCTGGACCATTTTGGATAATATAAGGCCCTGTGTGTATTCTGATAGTGATACATTCCAGGAACTTGATAATATAAGGCCCTGTGTGTATTCTGATAGTGCTTAGCCCGGGACCGCCACTAGTTGAAAACATTGCTGGAATTATCACGTATTGATATTTTTATTACATAGAATGCAGTTTCCACGAGAGGGACAACCAATATAAGTTGTTGTCAAGCTTTTCATCATTGTATTGGCCTTGTGTTTTATCCCTTCTATTTTCAAACCTCAATACAAATAGTAGATGTTTCTAGTTGATTGTACCAAGGCTCCATTTGATTTGGCGGAAAATATTTTCCAAGAAAAATGATTTCCTTCGGGAAAAAGTCATTCTCTATTATTTGATAAATTGAAAATGACTATATTTTATTTGGGAAGTTGGTTAAAAAGTGACAATAAAGACAGGAATTATAGTAGTGGGGGTGGCCGCCATGACTGGATTTTCTGTCATTGGCCAAACATTCAACACCGGTCAATGTCAGTCACTTTCTATCTCTACAATTTGTATCATCCTAAGGCCACCATCACTGTTCTGTCCTGCATCAGTTATTTACTGAGTTTATAACAATTTTTCCTATTGGCCATGAAGAGATTTTCTGTTGACCTAGTTGTTTACTAGGTCGTAAACACAAGAAAATCCAGAAATCATTTTCCGGAGATATGAAATGTTGTGTCTTTATTCAACCGGACTACAATTCTCCCAGGTGATGGGCATTTTGGAGACTGTTAGCACTGCCATTGGCTCTCCGTGCGTTTGTGTACTTGTGTATGCATACCCTTTGAATGAGTGTTTACTTTGCCGATGTATATTCCAATATCTTCGCACTGCATGTCTTAACGTGCTAAATGTTGTGGCTTAGAATTACTTGATGACACTATTCAATATTTCGGCTTCTTGTTTCAGGGAGATTTTTACTTGCGATTGTATATTCCAATATGATATTGGCAATATTCCTGTAATGTCTTAACGTGTCAACTGTTGTGGTTTTGCTTAGAACTATTTGATCGCTTATTCAATATTTTGGCTTCTCGTTTCAGGGAGATATTTTTTACTTGTTCTATGAAACCAAGAATTCAATCACCATGCAAGGAGATATAGGGGTTTCAAAAAGTACCAATAAGGGAGCAACATGGCAGCAATTGGGCATTGCCTTGGATGAAGAGTGGCATCTCTCTTATCCATATGTCTTCAACTACCTTGGCCAAGTAAGATCCAATTTCTTTTTGCATGCACACCAACCCAATTGATTCCATCACCAGGGCCAATGGAAGCAAAGAAACATAAAAAATATATCTGCACAATTTTTCATGCATCTTTGGTCAAGTTGCAGCATTCGGGGACACATGTATGTGTTGATTGCAGACACAAAAAACCACTGATAATCTAATTTTCGAGGGTAAATTTTATATCTATTGCATAACTTCTTTCTTCTTCTTTCTTACAGATATATATGATGCCTGAGAGCAGTATGAAAGGAGAGCTTCGTCTGTACCGAGCACTCAATTTTCCAATGCAATGGACTCTGGAAAAAGTGATCATGAAAAAGCCTCTTGTTGATTCCTTCATAATCAATTATAATGGAGCTTATTGGCTTTTTGGTTCAGATCACAGTGGATTTGGTACCAGAAAAAATGGACAGTTGGAAATCTGGTATAGCAGCTCACCTCTTGGTCCTTGGAAACCACACAAAAAGAACCCTGTATATAATGTTGATAAGAGCTTTGGGGCTCGAAATGGAGGCAGACCATTTTTCTACAATGGGAATCTTTATCGTTTTGGTCAAGACTGTGCTGAAACATATGGGAGAAGAGTG
Organism: Prunus kanzakura; assembly: GCA_020521455.1. Classification (NCBI taxonomy): domain Eukaryota; kingdom Viridiplantae; phylum Streptophyta; class Magnoliopsida; order Rosales; family Rosaceae; genus Prunus; species Prunus kanzakura. The sequence continues at coordinate 138,194 of BPUM01001015.1, read as the reverse complement.
CGCACCTTTAAGGTGGAAGTTCTTACCAAAGACGAGTACAAAGAAGTTGAAGTCTCCTTAGGCTTAATAGAGCCAAGTAAGGGGCGCAAAGCTTGGAATGGTGCTCGCCATCATCATCTTGATGTGCAGCAGCTGAATACTGGTGAGTGGATTGGAGTGATGGATGGAGACCGGGTACCTTCCGGAGATTCAGTTCGGAGGTTTATTCTTGGCAGTGCTTCAGTTGCGATTGTTGCTGTACTCGTTATATTACTGGGAGTACTACTTGGAGCTGTGAAGTGCCTAATTCCCATCAATTGGTGCACTTACAACTCGGGTAAGAGGAGTGATGCATTCTTGGCCTGGGAAAGGTCACATTTGTTTTCTTCGAAAGTGAGACGGTTTTGCAGCCGCTTGAACAGAGAAGTTTCATTCTTCAGAGGTCGGATTAAACCTAATACCTGTGCTGGAAGACTGGTTCTTGCTATACTTTTGGCATGTGGAGTCGCAGCTATGTGCACAGGGGTTAAATATATATATGGTGGCAGCGGTGCAGAAGAAGCTTACCCATTGAAAGGTCACTACTCAGAGTTCACCTTATTAACAATGACCTATGATGCTCGTCTTCGGAATTTGAAAATGTCTGTTTCACACTATTCTAGATGTTCCTCAGTGCGAGAAATCGTTGTGGTGTGGAACAAGGGAATACCTCCTAAAGTAAGTGATTTTGACTCCCCAGTGCCAGTTAGGATCAGAATAGAGAAACAAAACTCACTTAATAATCGGTTCAAGATGGATTCTTTGATAAAGACACGAGCTGTTCTGGAGCTTGATGACGACATCATGATGACTTGCAATGATATTGAGCGGGGATTCAGGATATGGCGTCAACACCCAGATCGTATTGTGGGTTTCTACCCCCGGCTAATAGGTGGAAGCCCGTTGCAGTATAGAGGTGAGAAATTTGCCCGGACTCATAAAGGTTACAACATGATTCTCACAGGGGCAGCTTTCCTTGATAGTCAAGTAGCTTTCGAGAGGTATTGGGGTGAAGAAGCCCGCCAAGGTAGGGAAGTGGTGGACAAGTATTTCAACTGCGAGGACGTGCTGATGAATTACTTGTATGCAAATGCAAGCTCATCTAAGACTGTGGAGTATGTGAGGCCAGCATGGACAATTGAGACGTCCAAGTTATCTGGTGTTGCAATCGGCCGAAATACACAAGTTCACTACCATATAAGGAGCAACTGCCTCCTGAAGTTTTCTGAGATGTATGGAAGTTTGGCCGGGCGCAAGTGGGAATTTGATGGCCGGAAGGATGGTGGAAATTGATCTGGCTTAAGTTTCTATTCCTCTTGATTTTGGACGCCCCATGGAAATTGCGAATTTTATTGCCAAAAATGTGGTATGTCATTATATCCCCAGACTGAATCATGCATAAGAGTATGATCTATTATGATTGCAATAATGTTATGAAATATAAATGAAACAACCACCTAGCTCTCTTTTAGTTTTTCTTCCCCTAATGTTGGAAGAGGATGCTTCCAGCTCCAAGAAGCGTGAGTTAGAGAAAAAGAGTCAGAATTTGGGCAGGATCAAATTTTCCCTTGAATTGAAAGGCTGAGTGCTTGAAGAAAGATTTTCACGACTACAAACTTCACACCGTTAAAGCTGTTCGTCAAAGTTACAATGAATGACTTGACTCTAACATCAGGGATGCTACTACAACAGTGGATGCCAACTTGCCATGTCATTTTAGTTTGCAGAAGAACTTTACCTCTGCAAGCCAACTTGCCAAGTCTTTTAGTTTGCAAAAGAACTCTACTTATGCAAACCGAATAAATAGTACTGGATCGGTTCTAATTTAAGGCAAAAATCGGTCCAACTCAAACCGTGCCCACCCCTAACGTTTTCCATGAGAATGAAAACAACTTTTTTCTGTTTTCTACAAGTACACATGAACTTGTTTTCATTTTATGAAAACATTCTCGGTGTTTTCTGTTTTTGGGTCACCGAACGTGTTTTTGCCTCATTTTTGTTCTCTGAAAATGAAAACAACCTCTTAAAACGTTACCGAACGGGTTTGCAAAAGAACTCTACTTATGCAAGCTAACTGCGAGGGCTTAGCCTCTCCCTTGAACATAGGTTTTATTTGTTTGAACTTCGCTAAGTTTTCGCCAATGTGTCTAGCTTAGTGGAAAAATACTTGTATTTACAAAGAAATAATGAACCCAATTTTGTATTCACCTTTTGAAGATGATTTATGAATTTGAAATGGCCCCAAAACCATTAGTTTGAAGGGTGTAAATAGTTGACAGAAAAAAAAAAAAAAAAAAAAAACCCAAAAGAGAAAATTGACTAGTCTTCTGCCTCCACCTTGCTAGTTCTTCAATTTAACTCCCAAGAATACATGAACTCCCAAGAATTATGGGTCCAAGCTTATGGCAGACTCAAATCATGCAAATCAATAAGCCCAACACAGCTCAAACAATTCCATGCATTTATCATCAAAACAAAGCCTCTCCCTCTCCCAACCCAACACCTCATATATCCAAAACTCACTTCCTCAACTGAAAAAAACCTCACTCACATTCTCTCCTTCTTAAACCACTTGGAAAAGCCAGACCTCTGCCTCAGCCTCTACAATGCCATCATCCAAGGCCTCCCTTCGAACCCCAACAACAAAGCAAGCTCGCTTCTTCAGGTGTTGGAATTACTCAAACACATGCTTGTCAATGGCCTCCTTCCTGATAACTACACTGTGCCCTCCGTTCTCAAGGCATGCGCGCAGTCGCGTGCGCTGAGAGAAGGCCAGCAAATGCACACCTATGCTATCAAGACTGGGCTTGTTTTGTCCAATGTGTATGTGAAGAACACTCTTATGAGGCTTTATGCTGTTTGTGGGGTTATAAATTGTGTCCGCAACTTGTTTGATGAAGGTCCTCAACGAGACTTGGTGTCATGGACTACGCTTATTCAGGGTTATGTTAAAATGGGGTTGCCCAGAGAAGGCGTTGAAGCATTCTTTGACATGTGTGATGCCAAAATGAGGGCAGATGAGATGACATTGGTCCTTGTTCTCTCTGCTTGCTCTAAATTGGGAGACTTGAGCTTGGGGAGGAAGATAAATGAATACATATATGATAATGGGGTCTACCGAGATGTTTTTATAGGAAATGCTCTGGTTGATATGTACTTGAAGTGTGGAGATGCTGATTTTGCATATAAGGTGTTTAACGAGATGCCTGTGAGAAATGTGGTTTCTTGGAATTCAATGATATCAGGTTTGGCACATCAAGGGAAATTTAAGGAAGCATTGGATGTGTTCCGGGAGATGCAAAGAATAGGTCTTGAGCCAGATGATGTTACTTTAGTTGGTGTTTTGAATTCGTGCGCGAATCTTGGAGTGCTCGAGTTGGGGGAGTGGGTACATGCTTATGTTGATAGAAATCGGATTGAGGCAGATTGGTTTATAGGGAATGCACTCGTGGATATGTATGCTAAGTGTGGAAGCATAGACCAAGCCTTTAAAGTTTTTCAGGGCATGAAACGTAGAGATGTATATTCTTATACTGCCATGATTGTTGGATTAGCTATGCATGGGGAAGTTGAGAGGGCATTGGATATATTTGCTGAGATGCCTAGAATGGGCATCGAACCAGATGAGGTGACATTTATAGGAGTCCTGGCAGCATGTAGTCATGGAGGACTTGTTGCAGAGGGTCAGAAATATTTTAGAGATATGTCAAGTGTGTACAAGCTCAGACCTCAGACAGAGCATTACGGCTGCATGGTTGACCTTTTAGGCCGTGCTGGGTTAATTAACGAGGCAGAGGAGTTTGTTAAAAACATGCCAATTGAGCCTGATGCCTTCGTCTGGGGGGCCCTATTGGGAGCCTGTAGGATCCATGGGAAAATAGAGCTTGCTGAAAGTGTAATGAAAAAACTACTGAAGGTAGAGCCAGAGAGAGATGGTGCATATGTGCTCATGTCAAACATATATTCCTCGGCAAATAGATGGAAGGATGCAGTGAAGTTGAGAAGAGCAATGAAAGGAAAGAACATGAAGAAAACTCCTGGGTGCAGTTCAATTGAACTTGATGGTGTTGTTCATGAATTCAGAAAGGGTGACAAATCACATAAAAGAAGTAAACACATATACAAATTGCTGGATGAGATTATGAGCCACCTAAAGAACCATGAGCTATTGGCACATTGAAGAACATTCTTTTGATGATTGAGGCATATCAACAGAAAATCGTTCCGGTGGGTTGAGAAAGAAAAGGGTTGGTAGTGTGCATTGCGCCTGGCATGATCAACTTGATCCCATGGTTCAACATCATGGTCTTTGAGGATTTACTGCATATTCCGATAGGTAAGCAAGAAGATAAAGTTTAATAATTATTGTCAACCTACTGGGTAATTTTATGTAAAAAATTATCTTGTAAACTATTAACTACACTCCATAATCCACACAAGATTTAATTATACTGTACTATATGATCTACGTTTGCTCATGCATAAGCTGCTTTTGTCTTCTACCAAAAGCACCATTAAGTAAAGATGAGTGCTCGCATCAGTCGTCCACGCGCACGTTGGGACTGAGCCGTTAATGCACGCGAGTCCAACAATGCATCAATGGCTAACGCCCATAATCCTTTAAGTTGATGGACCAAGCCCCAAGTTTTCCCACTAGTGTAGAAAGTTAGCTACAAAAACTTACAGGTCCTTGTATCTTTTTTATTATAAAAAGCCCAATTTTATTGGGTTTATGGAGTTGGATGGCGTACACGCATACCTTAGTTGCTAAGACAGAAGCCAGCGGAAGTAGGGAATTATAGAACCCCACAACTAGCTTGCCTCCTAGAAAGTGTATAGTTTGATGCCTGCAGAATTGGCTTTGAACACTATTATTAACTTATCCGACATTGCCAAATCAAAAGAAACCTGTTTCACTACCATGAGCTTTGGAAACTATAATAATTATAACTTACAAGGCAGTTCTCTGTTACTACTACATCAGCCAAAAATCTGCCCAATTTCATTCCTTTCCGTTAACAAACATCCACTCATTAAAATATTCTAGTAATCTTTTTCAATCAAACTTTGTTGTTGTTGGGTTTTTCTCTTCATTTTTGTTTTTCGGGTTGTTCGGATGCTTTGCCTTGTTATCCAATTCAAGATCAAAGTAGTTTACTGCTGGATCTCCACATTAGTCAACATGTTTTAGACGTCTACAATACCCTGTTTGGATTCTTGGGTGCTTAAAGTGAAGGGGGATATGCAATACAAATGAGAAAACTTACACGAAACCGGTTTATGTAACCGTTCTTTCTATCTCTCTCATCACGTGATAGGTTAATCGAACGAGTGATAGTCAAGTTTTTCTCCCACAAAGGGCAACATCATAGCCACATAACTGGGAAACAAGGCACCCCTGCCAGAAGGCAACCCAAACCAAAATTGAAGATCCCCAAGAAGCTTGAAGCTACAAAGAAAATCAGCATGAAATTTTAGATTATTTCCATGCTTTTTCAAATTTAAAGAAATTCATCTTATTAAGTAATTGAAGAAATTGTTTTTGGTGATTTTTGCCAGAAAAAAAAAAGAAAAAGAAAATTAAGGCTACAACAGTTGAACCAGTAAGCATATGGTGAGGGTACTATATGGGCTGAAAGAGGGAGGACTGAGTCATATTAGTACCTGCCCTTTAGCATTTGCCTTGGCAGTTTTGGCTTGTACTATTTTATCCCAAACATATCGTCCAACTTTACAGTGGAGCAGCAGGGTTTGTCTTGTACTATTCTGGTATTCTGCTATACCTGTCTAAATCCATATGCAGCAAAAACTTTAAAAGACATTTTAAAAGAAAAAAAATTCTGCTGCTATTCATAACAAAACTGATATTTTTTTCTTAAATGTTTTTTTGGGTAATGTTTTTGGACTCAAGATTTCATGTTTATGAACAGAAAACTAACGGAATGAGTTTTATAAAAATAATTTAAAACCTTATGAGGCGTCCAAAAAAAAAAAGCAAGGGAAGGGAGAAAGACAAAAGAAATGAAAAGTAAGAAAGAAACTTTAGGCCATTGTTTTGTTTGGGATTCACTGCTCAATTTTGTCTTAACCAACATGTTAAAAAAGTGGATGTTTATTATTCATAATTATTAAAGTTTTCTTTTTGTTTTTCTCCTAAAAAAACTTATTAAAGTTTGGTTAAGTGAAGGAAACAATGACCAAATCAGTAATTTCAAGAGAATGTCAATCAACTTTTTCTTTCTTCTTTTTAACAAACTCTGCAATCAACTTTTTCATGAGGGATAAGATTGTTGTGATTACAATTGTGAAGGTTTGTGTATCTTATGCCTTCAAACTCAGAACGCCACTTCATAATTTGACCTAACACAATACACTTTACAACCAAAATTGATGATATGAACGAATAAGTCTTTTTTATTTTTTATTTGGGTGAATGAGGAACACCTTATTTCTTCATCAATTACATGAACTTAAGACAAATCCAAACTAGACAAATCCAAACCCCTTGCAATTCCATTACAAACTGGGGCTATAGTAGAAGGGTCCTTGGGTTTGGTTCTAAAAGCTTCTGCATTGTTCAGAAAAAGGGAAGGTATGTTATATATGCTCACTATTTTATTGGAATTTATTGATTTGTTATTTTCTTTAGTGGGCATGTCTTACTTTCTTATCCAGTTTTCAGAATTTGTATGTTTTTCATAGAAAATGATGAAATGCTTTAAGATTTTAACATTATGGGTCCACTGCCTTTCCTATTCTGGTTTTAGAATTCTATGGTTTTTGTTTCTTGGTTTGTTTTTGTTTGGTATTTATCTCATTTGAAGTCTCTAGTACTCTGAAGTCTGAATGATATTTGCTCAATGATGCTATTAATATGGGTTACTTGCTCATTTTATTGTGACTGATCATTTCACTTGACTTGACAGAGCTCCTCTGGTAAGAAATCTTGGATCTCTGGCTGTTTGGTTTTCATCTTCATGCTGCCTTTTTCTTTAGTCTTATTGGTGAGCTTATGCTCTCTGACTTTTTGATTCTTGCACTGATTATTGCAGTTTTTTTATCTACTGCTTTGTGTGGTATTTGTAGCCATATTTTGTTTGTTTAATATATTAAGCCATTTAATTCGCATGCCTATATTTATCCCTTTACTATTTTGAGTCAAATTCCAAAGTGGAATTGAAAGGGTAAAAATTTGTTGAAGCTGGACTTTTATATTTGATGTATTTTCATCTAGCAGTGGACTTGTGATAATTTAGCTGCAGGTGACTTATTATTTTTATTATGTTTTTCCTGTTAGCTTGGTGAAATCATTTAAACGTACATCTGATTACTGGCCAATCGATATCTTTGTCAATCTCTATTTATCCTCATGTAAGTAAATTTTGATCCTATTAACAGAGTAGAGTAAAAAAAAAATATCCAATTATGCTCTTGCACCGTTTTCACATAAACTTTCATATGACTTCTCTTGTTATAGGAGACTTGTATTTCATTTTTGGTTATTAATTTAAGATTGCTGACTTTGTACATTGCTGTTTAGTGGTAACAACATTGGTTTCTCTACTCATGGCCTGACTAAACTTAAAATCTTGTCTTATATTCATTTTAAGCAGTGATGAGTATTAATTTAAAGGATCTACCAGTGGAGAATACTTAAAGGATTGGGATACTAAGATAAATTTGACTCTTCTTGCTAGTTTGGCTCGGCAGGGAAGAATGTTTCTTAACCTTCCACTCTCTGAGCCAAAAATTCATGGAGAGGTATGAATCTTTTTGGTTTGTTTCATTATTTCACATTTCACTATTTTGGTTTGATCTGCGTCAATATCTTGCTACCTTCTATTCCATAGTATCTATCCTGACATTTTGCCGCAGTTTTTTAAGGGCCTTAATATCACAACAGGGCATAAAAAATTCTTCACAACAAGCATTTCAAACATATTATGGTGCAGTAGCAGAATTACTTCAATCCGAGCATCCTGTAAGAGTTAAGTGGCCTAGCTTAAGATAGTTTTACATTTCTATCTTTCTTTCTGGGTCTAGAGGGTTAGATGTTGATTTTACACCTTATATGTGTGCTTTATCTATGTTGGACAGAGCTTCTAATTTATTTTCTTGCTAATGATATCTATTTCTTTATTTCAATAGTGGAATACTGGTTTTGATTGTAATTAATGCATTTTCGTGATACTTTTAGTCACTTTGCCAAATGGAGCATGAAAATGCCAAATTCCTTAATGCTAAAAGAGAGCTCAGTGATGAAAATGTCTCTTCATATGTGAAACAGCGGAAATCTTATGAACAATTGCACCACAATGTCTCATTGTAAGTTGCTTTACATTTTTGCTGCCATTTCTTTTCATTTTTTTAATTCATGACTTCGTGGTGCAGGTAAGATGAATCACATAGTTTGGTAAACAGTTGGTAAAAGAGTTGAAGTTGCAACCAGATGGATGATATGCCTGCTTTTGAAGGTTCCACCAGAAGAGCAGAAGCTTGCAGTCATTCAACTGTGGTGAATCTTATTTTTATGTTTTTGGATCAATTGACCTATTTAGACTGGGTTGTAGAGTCATCTAGGTTTGTTTTTGAGAGAGATGTATGTCTAGACTTGGATTTGAATTTGTTCAAATTTGGATAGCTTGTGAATTTGGTGGAAGAATGTTGATATTTTTTTAATGCAATGAATTATTTTATTAAATGTAGGGCTGCACACGGGTCGGGTCGGGCCGATTATGGGCCCAAACCGTACGCCGAACTGGCCAAGTCGGTAGGCCCAAATGGTAAACCGTGCACCTATGTATTAGGCCCATTTTTGACTTAAATCGAAACCCGAATTTGGCGGGTCGGGTTGGTTCGGTTCAGATGTATGCCGAGGCCCAATAATAGCAACAATTGAAGGTGTTTTTTTTTATAAGTTTTCCAGGCCCATCCTTTTTTTTAAAGTTTTCCAGGCCCATTCTGTTTTTCCAGTTTCTCCAGCTTTGCATATCTAAAGTTTATCATCATTCAAATACTAAAAAAACCCTTAAAACCTAAGAAAATCATCATCCACCACACGTCCAAATAATCCAATAATTATTACAGACCAATGCAGATTGTGAGAGTAATCTCAATCACAATCTGCATATTTGCAAAGTTCAAAAGAAAATCCAAATGAAAACAAATAAATTTCCATTACATATGCACAAACAATTCCATGAGTTTCACACTCCTCAAATCAAATTTGCACCTTTGCACACAAAAAAAAAAACAATTAATAAATATATGAATTAATAACAAATGAGAGAGAACATATCCTCATAGAAATCCATGCCATGAGCAGCAATTTGAATCACATCACTTAATTCCAACTTGGCCACTACATATATTCTCTACCAATTGAATCAACTATGCTGCAAAATTTCAACTCAACAGAATCGAGATACGAATCAAATATGCATTCTGCTCCTTTAAAAAACTGACAAAATATCCCTTAATCAGCACCCCATCAACTTCACAAAAATACCAAGCCCAGATCCATAAAGCCCATATCCCTAAACATATAATAAATGAAAACCCACAAATTACAATTGGATGATCACTGAGGAGCTACCAGTCACAAAATACAAGCAAATCGGCAGAAAACCAACAAAATAAGCAACATACAAATCAGGTGCCCAGAATTTTTCCAGAAAATCTCAACTAGAAAGAAAAATACCCATAAACTTTCAAAAAATTTCAAGCTTTCATTGAATCTGAAGAACAATAACAACAACAACACCAGAAATAAATGATAAATCAAACAGCAACAACAACAAAAATTACCAGAAATTACCTAGAGCAAGCCAATCGTTTCCTATGATCCCAAAATCAATTCTGTCCACAACAAATCACAACAGAGTCAGATCAGATTGTTTGGGCCCAAATTTGGCATGCCCAATCCGAAAGCAAAAGGCCCACATCATTTTTAGGCCACCTGCTTTTGACGCTCTCAGCCCACCAACGTGCCCAGCCCATTAAGCAAAGTAAACAGGCCAAAGCGATATCACTTGGCCCAAAAAACATTAGAGGCTTGGAAGCAATCTAACACCAAGAAGAAGCCTGGGCCTCGAAGGAAGCCAAATCAGGTTTGAGCCAAAGGAAAAAATGGGCTTGGCAGTTTTTAATTAAAAAGAAAGAAAACCCACAAGAGGAACAGACCCATGTGACGCATGACTTAGAAAAGTCAATAACTTCGGCTGAAATTAAAGATTGAACAGGGGCAGGTATAAAGAAGAACGTCTCTGAAAGAACTTTGCTGCCAGGAGATCAAATTCCGTTTAGTTTATCTAAAGATATCCTGCTATTTTTCAGAAAAAGCACCATTTTCAAAGATAAGCAGACTCTGCTTCTGTGAAAAAGAGATAAGCGGGAAACAGGGAACTGTTCAAAAACTGAGAACTTACCATCTCAAACTTCAGACTCTTGCAAAAGCAGTTGAAATGGAAGAAAGGCATGACACCCCATCAAAAATACAGAGAAGTGGTCACTTCAGGAACTGATCGTTGAGTGTTTGCTTGCCAGAAAATGGATAGAACCCCCTTCTTTTTCCTTTAAAAATTAAAGATCTTTTGAGATTATTTGCCACCCAAAATTAAAAAATCAAAACTCCTGCTCTCAAGAACATTTTTTTATATAAACAAGAGAGGGTGAACAGAGCAAAAGGACAATCAATCAACACAACAAAAAACTCAGTCAGAAGACAAACACTCAAAATGATCACTTGATCACGGAAAAATTCCAAACAAAGGCCAACAGACCCAGAGTCTGAAAGCATTTCAAATTTCAACAGCTTCTCAACAAGCTTGTCGAATCATCCTGTCTTTTTCCCAGCGAAGACAGTTAGAACACTGGTTCTGAGTCGAATCCCAGCTCACAAGTCAACAAAAAAAAAAGAAATTTCTCTCGTTACAAATTTGGTTAAGCAAAAGCCAAGACAAGCAGAGTTTGAGTTTTTTCTCAAATACGAAAACCTCAACAAATTTATGAAGAGCCCTGACTAAGCAGCACAGGTACTACAGCACACTTCCAGCTCAAGTCTAGCCACTTCTGTCCCTTTTAGACTGAAGAAGTCCCAGTTCTGCCCATCCAAAAGCCTTTCAGGGCTTGAATTAGATTAAAGCTCTGCCAAATTCAAACTTGGTATCGATTTGCAACTGAAGCCTAGCAGTTGAAGCTGTTAAAAGTCCAGTCCAGCACAGACACATCCAGTCCAGCCCAGAACAGAGGCAACTACCCAGACAGAAATGGAAGCACAGCCCTCCTCTTGTCTTTGTATAGTAAGTTTTCCCTTTTTAAGCCTTGTAAAGGGGAGTTCTGCCTGAAATTAGTTCAATCTGTTATCATTTATTTTGTCCAGAACTACCGGTTTTATATTGAGAAAAATTATAAAGTCCTTACCTGTCTAAGGCATAGAAAAGAACTTACTTGAGAGATATTCCTCACCCAAATTCACGATCGTTTTGTTCAGAGTCAATAGCTTGGGGCGCAAGTTATCCTTACTCTCAAAGTTTGTTAGGATTGAAAAATTGCTAACAGTGGCACGCTCAACACATAAAGAAAGTTAATTTATTGACCAAACCATGGTCTTTGAATTAATGTGGAACTTTACCCTACCATCACAGGAAACAAATCAAAACGGGTGAACATAGATAAATAGAATTAACAAAAATTCTCAAATCCCTAAATTTTTTAATTAGGGTTTACACATATTCATACCTCGAACCGACAATAATCGAGAGAGGGAGACTCAGAATGACTGAGAGAGAGCGAGAGAGACTAAGAGAGAGCGGCTGATAGAGAGCGAGAGTGGCTGAGAGAGAACCATGTAGAAACTGGCTGAGGGAGACGAGAGTCAGAGCAAGTGAGAGAGAGAGAGAGAGAGAGAGAGAGAGAGAGAGAGAGAGAGAGAGAGAGAGAGAGAGAGAGAGAGAGTGGGTGACTGAGAGAGAGCGGGTGAGAGAGAGAGAGTGACTGAGAGAGCGGGTGAGAAAATCTGGAAAAAAAAGAGGAACTTGAGTCACTGAGAGAGGCAGAGGCGAGAGAGTCGAGTGATGAGAGAGAGCGGGTGAGAGGGAAAGTGAGAGATCGGCTGAGAAAATTTGGAAAAAAAATAGGCAGAGGCGACTCATGCAAGAGTGATTGAGAGCGGCAGAGGCGAGAGAGTCAAGTGACAGAGGAAGAAGAAAGAGGCGCAATGAGAAAACATTTCGAAGCCCTTCAGATGTTAGGGTTTCGCATAATTTGGTGTAGGAAGGAGTACGATACGCCAATGAAGCCATTAATCATCCGCTGACACGTGTATTATTTTGTTTAATTAATAATATAATTAAAATACTCGGTCCGGTCCGGTTTTCGACAGTTTGGAGTTAAAAAAAACCGGTCAAACCCGGTTCAGAGCCAATTCGGCCGGTTTTTCTACCGGCTCTTTAATTTTTTAGTATAAAAACCGAACCAAATCACCTAAAGCGGTCCGGTTCGGCCGGTTCGGTCGGGTTTTCGGTAATAATGCCCACCCCTATTTTATTGTGACTGATATTTTTAATGTTGAGCTCTGTTATTTCCAATTATAGGTAGGAAGTATGTATGTAATAGAATAAAGATTGGTTGACTATGTAATAACTATTGACTCTTCAAAAAACTAAAATGTAACAGCTTGTGAACTTATTAGACGACAGATTTAAAGATAATAAAACGATGGTTTTATTGGAAAAATCGTCATCTATATATATTATCAATGACCTATTTTAACACCATAACGTCTTTTTTATATACAATCAACGACGCTTTTTAACAAATACCGACGTCTTTGGATATAATAAAGAGTAATGCTATTTGGACACACAACATTAACACACTTAGTGACACCTGCTGATGTGTCAATGTATCATTTGCTCTTCTTTTCTCCTCGTTTTCTGTTCAGTGAATGATACATTGACACATCAGCGGGTGTCAACTAAGTGTGTCAATGTTGTATGTCCAAATAGCATTACTCTATAATAAAACATAGTTCTTTAAAAAGAACCGTCGCCTTTACATCAAATAGACGACAGTTTTTTCACAAAAACCGTCGTCTTTACATCAAATAGACGACAGTTCTTTTAAAAAAACCGCCGCCTTTACATCAAATAGACGACGCTTTTACTCAAAACCGTCGTCTATTATATGTAAATAGACGACGGTTTTGAGTAAAAGCGTCGTCTTTACAAATAATAGATGACGGGGATTTACCGTCGTGGTTTTATGCATCAAAAGATGTCGGTCGATTTCACGACGGTTGAAAAACCAAATACACGATGGTGGATTACCGTCGTCTATTTCAATTTTTGTAGTAGTGAGTGATTAAGCGTTAGAAGCTCTGTTGTGAATGGGAATGTATGCAAAGTCGAAATTGCATCCATTGAGCTCTGTGACACATTGACAAAAATAGAGCAAATCAAAAAAGCAAACCAATTTTAGAGCCAACAAGGTAAGTAGTGTCTAGCTAATTTTCATGCCATCCTATGAAAAAGGGTCTTATTTTCTGAGTTGTTTTGTATTCTTAGCGAGCAGTTACCCATGTATCCAAGATCAGAATTCGGACTACTCCCCCCCCCTTCAATTTCCTTTTGTAACCGAAAAGTGAAAATGTTTAGGGGCTAAATTTCAAATGCATCGTAGCTTCAACAGATGGGCTTCCGGATTATGAACTGCATTTATGCCTAACAATTGCCAATTCTGCATTGTCCCTAGGTTAATCCCTACCTTGGGTGGGTTTTATATGCCAATTTGATCACCACAATTGGTTGCTCTTCGCATCCAAGCTTGTTTATACCATATTTGACCAAGCAACTAGAAGCAATTCTAAGCAAGGCAAAGAGTCCCACATTGAAATATTGCAAGAAGTGAAGACTCCCTCTCATCTATAAAAGGAGACCACTCTCCACTTAGGAGGGGATCCCCAGGAGGCTGGGCTTTATAATCAGTCATGGGCTTGATCCTTAGTCTCTTTATATTTGGGCCCAGCCCCTTGTACAAATGTAAATACACATTGTTATAATAATGAGAATATACTTCTCCGTGGACGTAGCCCATTCATTAAGGGTGAACCACGTATATCTTGTCTTCTGTATATTTATCGTTTGTCAAATCCTCACACACTAGCTGAAGGTTCTCACCTTCACCCATCATCATCACACCCTATCTCTAAGTTGGGCTAAAAAGTGTTGAACCATTTTTTAGCGTCAACAGTTTGGCGCCGTCTGTGGGAATGGACACAAAAAGCTTCTGTGATTCTCCCTTCTTCAGTGCCCTTCGGCACCCCTACAATCTGTATCACTTGACTTACCGTTCGGTAGTACCATGTTGGAGCAACCATGAATGCTAAGACAGTAATTGCAGAAGATGACATTTCAAGAAAAAACCAATCAGAATGTGGCTCTCACTTTGCATGGCTTGCATGGCTTGCATGACTAAGAGTGAAACCACCATCTCCATGCCGTTCAACCAGCTACCGAACGACAATCCTCATAAAGGCGACTCCTGAGCTCCTAGGCAGATTCTTGAATGAATCGGCACTGGGACAAGGCCCCAGCGCGCTCCTTGACAAGCTACCGAACGGTAGGACAACCTAGCGGCTACCGAAAAACAAACAAGTCCCTGACCGAGAAATCTCGCCCGAGAACTTGGGGGACTCCTGTTTACACCATAATGAACGGCCAATTGGAGTTGAACACGTGGACAGGATCGAGTCTGGTCAAAGTCGCCTTCGGCACCCAGAACCTGTCAAGATTGCCTTCGGCATCCAGGCCACCGATCCCTCCATTAGGGCAACGCCCACTCGAAGGACACGTGGCGCGCTCGCAATCAACGTCCATAGTCCCACATCGAAATTCTACATCAAATGCACACCTCCCAAGGCCTATAAAGGAGGCCAACTACCCCAAAATGGAGGTAATCAGAACTTACGGCATACAAGCCTATTGATCTGTTAGTTGAACTTTCTAATCCCGAACTTACTTAAGCATCGGAGAGCCTTCGGCCGGTACCACACCGGTGCCTTAGGTCTTACCGAGCGTTTGCTCATATTGCAGATCACGCTCCCTACCGAGGCATCAAGGATACCGAAGGCATTAAAATTACTAAGTTGACCCTCTAAGTCAGAGAACCACTTTTTGGCGTCAACAAAGCTCATAGTTTAAAAAAATCAAAAGCGGATTCTAAAGGTGCATCAAATCATTTGGTTTAACGACATTTAGTCTCCACTTTTTAAAGGAAGTCTTGAGTTCAAATCTCATAGACGAGAGTTTGGTGTGGTGTTGAATAAATTAAAAAAAGGCACAGGATTACATTATTTATTTGCTTGAGCTTAGGGCATGTGTTTGATAGGACTCGGGATTACAATTTTCTTTGCTCCCATGAACAAACGCCGCATGGATTGAGTAGGTTTAGGCCAAAAGGAAAAAACAAACCAACATGGATTCAAGTAGGCTGCATTTGACCCACGCGGCCCAAATTTTTTTGTAGGTCTAATATCAAATGTAGAGCACTCAGCTGGGCCAAAGTATGATAATAGGATTTTAATTGTAAAACGTTTCCCCACAAAAATGCTTTTAATAGAAATATTAATCATAAACAAAGAATATAATTGTTCCTAAGCATCCCAATTCTAACCGATTAGTTATTAGTTTAGTGGTATTTATGTCGGAAGACATCTCAAGTTCGAATCTCCCTTCCTCGTTGATAAAAAAAATTAATATAAAAAACAAAAATGTTATGTTGTGAGCTGAGAATAATAGGCTGTTAAAGCATACTTAGTTGTTCATGTAAAATAATCAAAAGCTGTTTATTATAGGAAAGTTTCACAACCATTTTTTTTGGATGAGATCCAAGGGTGTTCACCGTCGACAGTACTGACTAATCCCTTTCGCCGCGGGAGCTCTCCAAAGGAGGTAAACAGCTGGCCACGAAATGCGCTCCATTCCCATGGGCGGGGATCGAACCCCCAACCACATGGTTAAGGAATGAGGTGAGCTACCACCACACCACATCTCATGGTTAGTTTCACAACCATTTGGTTTGCAGATAATGTATATATAATTATCATACTGCAGTTTATAAGTTGAAGCTTGGCCAATAATGTTCTGCATATCGGAACAAATAATCACCTTTACAAGATTCCCACCTTTATAGAATTATTTTCATTAACACCCTTGAAGTTTTCGGTTTTTGTTTTTCACAAAACTCTCTAAGATTTCATAACTTACACAAACACCCCATGAGGTTTAAAATTTTTTTCACAAAACCCTTTTTTGTTGATTATGATTGATGATTTTATATACAAAAGTTCTCCAAATGACAAAGTTAGCCTTTGAGAGTAGATTGCTATACATTTATTGAGGTTAATTTTGTCATTTGGATAAGTTTTATTTATTAATGAAATCATCAATTTTTGGACGAACAATCAACGAAAATGTGTTTTGTGAAAACAATTTGAAACATCAGGGGGGGTGTTTGTAATTTTTTAAACCTCAACGGGTTTTGTAAAAACACTGAAAACCTCAGAGGGTGTTAGTGTAACTCTACCTTTATACCTTGTCAATTAAAGATAGGCATAAAGGATATTAAACATGATTAAAGTCCTTAAAAAAGGGTTTTTCACAAAGAGATCCATTTTAACATGACATTTTATAAATAAATTAAAAACCTCAAAGAGCTTATTTGGAGAGAAAAACCCTAAATTAGTCACTTGCATTTTCTAATTGGTTCTTAGTGTGCTACAATTTTCTAAGAACCAACGAAAAATGACAAACGGCTAGTTGAGGGTTTTCCTCTCCGAATAGACTCTTTAAGAATTTTTGTATAAAATGTCATGTTAAAATGGGTCGAGTTATTAAAAAAATAGTTAGATCAATGAATAATGCTCTTGAATTTTGGCATTTCCTTTCGGCATAAAAGGGGAAAGCGACTTGAATTTTGTGATAGAGTCTGAAGAAAAATTACATGGTGGAAGATGGAAGATGCTGAAAAGGAAGCCACATTCGTAGTTGTGGCATGTTCAATTATTTTTGGCTTCAAGTCAATGGGGCCTCTTCGATGGTTTTCGAGGTCATCATTATAGTTCTTGGTCTTTCTCGTGAATTGTAATCGTCTATGTAAAGAAAAATATAAATAAAAAAATATGAAAATCCAAGCCAATCAACTGCTAATAAGGTTGACCATTGACGAGGAATAATGTTATTGGCAAGGCTTATCTTTATCTTTGGTTGTTGTTGCCATAAGTCGTCTCCACAGGATAGGATGCGTTGACCAAAAGCGTCTCCACAGGATAGGATGTGTTGTTCAAAAGCGTCGCAAGTGTTAACAACTTCCCGCCATTGGCAACTGCCCAGCCACTGCTTGGTGGGTCTAGTGCTCTTTTATATATGGATTTTGGACCATACTTACATATTCCATGAATGCATGATTATGGTATGAAGTTAGATTTCATAGAGACCTATCAACCCCCATTCTTACCGGTACCGGTACCGATATTGTCCATAATTTAACTACCTGCAAAGCCGAGTATGTGTGAGGTTTTACCGGAACTATTCATTATATATTTTATTTTATTTATTAAGTCTCCGATGTGGGACTTTATATTCTTAAACGCCATAAGCTATCATCCAAACATCAAAATATACAGTTCCTAAATGACAAAAGAAAAAAACATATACACTTCAAGACTTTTATCAATTCATGTTAACACTAGATAAAACGTTTGTCCAAGACCCGAATTTAATACAATAGTAGGGTGGTTAAACCGAAAAAGCCGAATTTAATACAAAAATTCAAAGAAAAAGAAGCTCATCTTTCCCCCTATAGACCTAAGAGATCATAAATGTTAAACGTGTTTTAGTTGAGAAAGTATGCATCATCCTATTAGGACCACCACCACGATGGCTAAACCGAAGGCGACGTTGGAAGCTAATGCCTGAAATTCTATGTCGCAAAGTCATAGTCTTTTGGTAAATGCATTTGCTTTTGCACCGTAGTAAAGAAGCTACTCGATCGAGGCCACAAAACAATTATTAATCCACTTTAGACAAGGACGGCACATAGATATTGTCTCTCATTTGTCGATAATAAAAAATATTTAAAATATTTGCTATGATTTCCATCCAATAAAAGAGGCTATTTCCACTCTCTGTATCTTCTGCACCTTTCATTTTCAGACACGTCCAATTTCTAAACGAAATAAGCGCCTGTTCCTTAATTATGTGGAGGGTTATTATACTAATAACTAGTTCTTTTTTTCATCAATTGGGAGAAAGGATATTCGAATTTAAAACATATTCTAATATTAAGAAAATAGATTTTTATTTTTTGGCCAAACGAAGAGGTTTTATTCAAGACGAATTGAAAGGTTTACAACTAGTCAAAATATCAAAAATCTAATCATGCCACACTTGGTCCCAGACGTGGTTACCTCTTACTCTAGACAAAAAAGCCGCAACCTCATGCGCTGTCTTATTACATTGACAAGGAATAACTATAAAAACAACATGTTGTAGCTTACTAGCAAGCATCTTTATGTCAAAAAATAATAATTTCCACCGTAACTTCTACGTGACGCTTACCTCTGAAAATGAGGCATCTTTATGTCAAAAACAATAATTTCCACCGTAACTTCTACGTGACGCTCACCTCTGAGCATCTGGATCATTCGCACCAAGTCAAATTCAACTTCCACACAAAACATTTGACACTTGAGGCAAGCAAGCAAAGCTTTCGATATGAAAAGACAAGAGAAAGTTCATAAAAGGTTGCAAGAAATTCGTGGACATATATTCATCATTTTCATTCCTATGTGTATACATCCGCAATTTCCAACTAATAGCCAAATACGATGAGAAATTTCGCAGTTTCCAAACCCTACAAAGCTCCAAATGCCAAAATGGATAATAATAATAATAATAATAATAACAATAATAAAAGGATGCAAATTTGGTACAAAAAGGGAGACTACGGCAAAGAATGTTTTGCTCTTGAAAGAATCCACTTCACCGCAAAGAATTTTGGGAAATAGCGGTATATACCCCCCATTTTATAATCTCAATTAAAAATACCCACCCCCCCCAATTTTTTTACAACTAACACCTATAAATATATAATTATTGTCCACTTATTGTACCCATATCAATTTTTCAGAAATTGGCTTCTCTCTCTACTCTATCTCTTCAGCCCGTCTCTCTCCCTCGTGTACCTCTCTCTCTCTCCGACGCAATTGTCTTTCTCCCTCAGCAGTGGCTGTTCATCCTCTCCACCGTTGACATCCATGAGGTACTCTTCATATACCTTTTCTTTGAAATTTGGTTTATGGTGTACGGATTTGTAAGAAATTGGTTTAGGGTTTTAGTGTTTAGGGGTTACTCAGAAATTGGGTTTGGGTTTATGGGTTTCTATGAACTGGGTAATAACGCACACCCACTCTCACTCGCTCGCAGGCACTGTTCACAGAAATCAAACTCTTCATTTTGTCACAGAACGTTTGGGCTTTGTTCAGCTTTGTCTGGGTAAGTCCCAACTATCTATATTGTTTGATGAGATTTTAAGCTCTGGGCTCTATGATTTCTACAAGAATTAATTCCACAATATTCTGATTTTACTTGTTCAAATCAAAGCAAAGGAAGGGACGTTGTTTATGGATGGGTAATTGTCAAAAACGACTTCTGGAATCTACATGCTTATAATCAAATTTTGCAGATTGTCAATGGTCCACAGTCCACATTTGAGACTGAGAATTTTGTATGTTCTTGTTAGGCTGGTTTTGTTTTACCTCTTCAATCATTGTTAGCATATGATTCTCTGGAACTTTTGAATAAATTGTTTAATCAGATGTCCAAACCGTTGGAATTAATATCTTACTGTCGTAATGCATTTCATTTTCAGGCAATATGCAAGGATAGCCGCATTGTTCCTGGAGCGGCAACTACTGAAATTGAGTTAGCTAAGAGAGTAAAGGAATTCTCTTTTACAGAAACATGGTAAATGGCGTGAATTATTATTTTCTCAAGATGTTGTCCCTGAAACATAAAATAAAATATTGATGTCTAGACCAACTATTGGAACTTGATTTTGTAACCATTTTCCCAGTCATAGATTTCTGATTGGGCAGTAGTGCAATAACCTACTAAAGAAACAATGGTTTTGCAGATTGGATCAGTATGCTATAGCAAAATTTGCCGAAAGCTTTGAGATGGTGCCTAAAACGCTAGCTAAAAATGCTGGGCTTAATGCAATGGAGATCATATCTTCTCTATATGCTGAACATGCATCAGGAAATACCAAAGTTGGCCTCGACTTGGAGGAAGGCCGTTGCAAAGATGTGTCAACTCTTAATATTTGGGACCTCCACATAACTAAGTAAGCTGCTCTTTGTCTTGTAACAGTTCATGCTTTTATGTGAAAGTTCTCAATACATTGAATGTTGTTACAGCTGTGATGTTTGAAGCAATTTTGGTTCTGAATTTTCATTAATTTTGGATCTAGAATTTGTTTGTAGAGGAAGCTTTTATTAGTAATCCCATTTTTGGTGGTTTTGATAGCCAATTAGTTCCTGTTGCGTACATTAATGGTTCATCTTATTGGTATCCTTTCTGTTGATTTTCTGTATCAAAGTGTGACTAACTGGCATGGGTGTTTTGAGGATTGTGGTGCATTTTGAAGTCCATTGGCCGGCTAATAGGGCTAGGAGGTTATGCATATATGATGTATAAAATTTAGTTCATGATTTGGTGGTCTAACAACTACATCTTTGTGCTGAAAGCCTTTATTCACCAGGGGACCCAGTCATTCTGTTATTTTCTTTATTATATTTCATTTGTGTAAATAGTTAAGCCACATATCCACTACGAAAGGTTTCTTATCTTTCTTTTTCAGTAAATGGTTGGTTTCTAGAGGATAACAGAGTGACAATGCCAACCTTTTTATTTTTTATTTGTTTTACAAATAGTATTGATGGTTTGCATTTAGGATTTTTACGAATTATAGCATTCGGGAATAAGTGAGGATTTCTTTGGATAACTGATAAATAGTAACTTGGAAACATCTCGACTTCAAACATTTTGGGTATTTTATGAACTTTAGATAGTTCTGTTTCATTAATTTATTGAAATCAACATGTTTAAGTTGGCCAGGAAGTTGTTTCGTATGAGATATAGGTATCAATCTTCTTTCTTGGGCTGTTTGTTGCAGGTTCTTTGCTCTCAAGTATGCTGCAGATGCTGCCTGCACTGTTCTACGGGTAGATCAGGTAACTAGTAACTACGTATTTGTCAATGGTTTTCCTAATTTTGAAGTACCCAAATTTGGTACGAACTACATCTTTGAATCCCTGATTGCATCTTTGAGGCCAAAGCAGAAAAAATGCTATACATACAGTTTTTTTTATAAAAAAAATCGAGGCTTTATGAATTAGTTGACTATTCTTTTTATTTATTTATTTAATTTTATACTTTTATACTTTTTGTGAAGTCTTTTTTTTTTTTTTTTTTTAAAGTTCCCCTAACTTGGCACAGATGCATGTATGCACGTGTGTACTCAGAACACAAACTCCTTTATAACTCAAAAGAACGGTCGCAAATGTTAGTTTTTAACTTGGAAAAATAAAATAAAATTGAAAGTTACGTTTGGGAAATGTTGAACTTTTATAATGAATATGGCTTCAGTGCAGAAGGCTTGATAGTAAATAGAAAATCTATATGCTGGGGGTTTTCTAGCTAGCTAAAAATGTGTGAGAAATGATGAATCTATCTGATTGCAGCCTATTTAATGTTTAATACCTTCATTAAAAAAAAGGTTGTTGACAGTGCTTTGACTATCTTGCAGATTATAATGGGAAAACTAGCAGGTGGCCCTAGTAAGAGAGATCAGCCTGCAGGGATGGATGAGGACTAATTTTGTGTGTATGACAATTGACTATCTTTGCTTGTATTGCTCTATGTTAGGGATCTTTTGTTCCATTTTAGTAACAATTTTGTTTAGGAGAAAAAGAAACATATTGCAGTTCATGCTTTGTAAATGCCACTCTTCTGTTACTATGGACACGCAGTATGCCCTTGTTGGGTAGATTTGGATTGAAACCATGGTCAAGTGCTTGAGCCATGTTTAGTGAGAAAGCTTGAATGGATTTTCTTTTCTGTTGTATTTGGCCCTTCTCTTTTCAAGCATGCCAAAAATCATCCTGGTTTTGTAATATGTGGTTTGTGCCCAATTAATTTACCGTGAATCTTGCATTTTTGTACCCAATATTTGATAGCTGCCTTCTTTTGAACGAAGATTCATTGAGGGAGAGAATTACTTTCCTTTTGAATATGAATCGATGTGCAACTCCAACTATCATTTGAAAGGTCAACATCAATTCATGCTAATATAAGGATGGATAACAATTGTCGTGTCCATGACATTTGAATTCAGGATTACTTTCAACGAAGTGGAGACTCTGTTATTAGACCAAATGGCCATTGACATACGATATAATAGAAATATTAGGCCAATATACGTACACTATAGAGGCAATATTAGAGCAATATAACAACAATACGATAGCAATAGTATTACAATATACATCCATTAGGGTGGCAATATGCATACACTATCTATACAATACAAAGGCAATATTAAGACAATAGACATACAATAGAACAGCAATATTAAGTGAATCTACATACAATAAACACACATCCATTACAGATTACATTTCACACATGCAAAATAAATCGCCATCGAACCATAACAATATTATCCCGCGAAGGGAAAAGGAAGATGGAGGGATGGATCATACCTGACAAGCTATTTCCATCCAAAGCAAGATAGCTAAGATTGGTCTTTTGGCCAAAGATATCTGGAATGCTTCCATTCAAATTATTAAAAGTTGCTGAAAGCCAAGAGATGATAAGTTGCTGAAAGAGTAAGGAACATTCCTGGTCAGGTTGTTGTTGTCAACTGCTATTTTTAATAGCTTTGACAAGGTGCCAAGCTCGTCAGGAATTCTCCCTACCAGCGAATTGTAACCAAGATCAATTGTGTGGAGTTGAGAGCAATATTCCTCGTATCTTTATTTTTTTAAGACAAGCGATATTCCTCGTACCTTTTTCACCATTTCTTGTTCATTTTCATTTAAAGATTTTTTATAAGCTCTTTTGTAGTGGCCTATTTTTTATACATTTTGATACCCCAATATTGGGATCGCTAAAGAATGCTTTGTTATATTAGCTGTGTTTCTATTTGTTTTTCTTTTGGACGGATTCATATGATGTTTGATCCATTCAAAATGCTGTGGAGAAATTGTACGTATGGTACAGATTAAAACAAATTCAACTAGAAAATGAGTTAAACATCTTTAAAACCTCAAATCGGATTCCCAATTCCATTTCGGATGCTTTCTATATCAGATTGAACCAACTAAACAGCAAACAAATCTACTTCAGTTTTTGGTTTAAGTTTTACTATAACTTTTTAAGCTAATCCCAACTGTGGATTTGATCCAACGATCAAGACCTTTTCTCTCAGAAGGTTTTTAAAAATCCAGATGGAAGACCTCCTGTAAAATCATGCCTTCCTCTCCCCACTCCTTCCAATTTCCTACCAATATTTCTAAAGTGTCAACATTGGAGATTAAATAATACAAAAACCCATGCAATCAATGCATATGCAGAAATAGCATGTACTTAACAAATTTGAACTTAATATATAGTTTTGGGAGTTGGAGACACTGCATGGAAAACCATCTTGACAATGAAAAGTTTCACAAAATAATCCTGTAAAACAATGTACCTACCCGTAGCTGAAACTTTATTCAACTACGGCCAGTAATTCACTCTCTTTGCAGAAGCAGTGTCTGCCATCTGTTCCCAAGTCCACCTGAGACGTCAAAAATGCATTATCAGTAAAAGAAAATGGCAATCCATAGTGCAAGCATCCATATGCACCCATTGCATGCAACAATTCATAGACCATTTGCACAACATAGACTTCAGTTTATAAAGAAGATAAAAATGTCAGCTCCTTGTTTTACAGTCGGCCATTCTTGGGAGTCAAGACAGAACGTGTGCCAATTTTGTGTCAGAAATGCTCAACACAATAATTGTGCATGCTCTGGAACAGGCACAAGATAAGCTGTGATTGTATCAGACAATCATGCTAGCCAACCGAGATTAGATAGTTGATAATTTTGATGTCATAGCAAATGAAACAAGACAATTGTTAAGTAAATAAGTTCGTTCTATGCCATTTAAGTGTCCAGAAGTTACAACGCACAGGTTAACAATGTGATGGAATATACTCATATAAAACAGTGGAAGTCCTTCATCAATGTTTATTTTAGACTCTTAACATCAGAGCTGTATAATATTTTCAACTGAATCAATTCTACTTACCTCATATGCATTTATGTCCGAGAAAAGAACCTGCAAAAGGATAAGGATTCAAAATTCAGATGACATGGTAAGCACCTAAATCACTACTTGGAAATAAACCATTAAACAACAAAAAACTTCACTAGCTCAGAAACTTATCGTCTAAGCAACAATATATGTCACAAATCAACATTATTTCAGACCAGAAGACAGTTGCCATTATTTGAGAATGTTTTAATTGCTCACCTTCTTTCCAGCCTTGACTTCCCCAACCTCAGCACCAACAGAAAGAATCTGAGAATAACAACGCTCGTTAGAATATCCTGATATTCAACTTGTTACTTCAAAAAAAAATTAATCATAACGAGACAGAAACAGTAGGCATACTACTCCCATAGGATACCGCTCAAATTTAACGGCTGATTTGGGCAGCAAAACTCCTCCAGCTGATTTCTGTGGCATAAGACAATTTGTTATCACGCTAATATTAACTGATAAGGTACACAAGTAACACCAACGCAATATATTTCAAAAATGCAGAATTTCAAATCAAAATAGATATTTCTCCATGATCTAATAAGAAGAAGAAGAAAAATACAAACAATGAGGTCAATTTTAGAACCCACTGTTTCCAACTAACCGCCATCAATCAACATGCAACCTCTTGATATCATTCAAGAGACAAACATACAAAAGGAAAACCAAAGAATAAGTAAAAAATGAAATATTAAAAAACTTTATAATTTTGAATGGAATCCCATTGTAACCAACCATAAGATAATCGTCCCCTCAAAAACCATGAATCAAAAATATTTGTCATAAGTACAGCCAACAAGGACTTGGTGCAACGTAGGCCATTTTTTGCCATTGTTGACAAATTGAAAGCACTCGTAAGATCCTTTGGAGAATGTGGTCATAAGAAATTAATACGGTGATCAATATGCTTTTGGGACATTGGCTTAGTAAAGAAATAGAGAGTCTGAGATGCATGTAACCATTACTGACTACTCATAACTAGTCAAGTCCGCCTAACACCATTACAAACTTATTCATAACTAAGACAGATTTTTATTTATTTTTTGGTGGGGGGGTAAGATTTTTATCCCTCAGATCAAATGGGGTGGCTTTTGTCTCTTTGATCACATGAGGGCACACGTAATCAACAATCATGACTTAACTTTCAGATCATGTGCCTCATGTTCAAGCCAACCTTCTCAAGACTTCGGTCAGATAATTGCCCACCTAACAGAGACACAGCCAGCATAAACACGCAATGGGCAATATAACTCAAATTGCCACTAGTTTGAGTCCTTTAACTAAGGCAAGCCAATCAAAATTAATAACTTCTCAAACCATTACAGTTCAAGCTCAAATCCTTGTTGGCATTCAAGAACTGTAGTTGAACTCAAGCCCACCTTAACACAATATAACCACAATAACCAGGCAATACAATGGCAATATCACAGCAATATAACAGCAATATAATGGCAATATAACAGCAACGTAACAGCAATACGATAGCAAAATAACATGAACACAACAGCAGTACACCACTAACACAGCAGTGAACCAGAATTCATCAGAATCACACTATACAGATCTACTACATCAAATGGAAAATCCCAAGTTTCAAGATTCACATATCCAGACCAATCTAAGTGCAATTGGTACAAACCCAGATGACTGAGCATGAATATTCAACAAAACCTAACCCAAAGCAATTAAAGCCAAAACGAATTTAACACAAACCCAAACAATCAAAATATAACCCATTTCACATAATCCCACTAATTTTAAGAAAATAACCATCAACACTACCTTTTCGAGGTCGGCAATCCACTAAAGCTTCAAGGTTGCAAGCAGCTATTCAGAAGACATACCTAAAGGGAGGGGTTCCGATTCCAAACAGAGAGCAAGAGACCGAATACAGGGAGAAAGAGAGAGAGAAAGAGCTGTGCTATGAGAAAGAGAGCAAAGAGAGAGACACAGAGTTGCGCTAGAGAGAGAGAGAGAGCCAAGAGAGACACAGCAGAGAGCTGCGTTAGACAGAAACCAAAGAGAAATAGAGCTGTGCCAGAGAGAGAGAGAGAGCTGAGTGACCTAAGAGAGAACAAACTTTCTGAACTTGTGAAAATTCAGCAATAAGTGTACAATATTTTTATATTTATAGGTGTTAGTTGTAAAAAAATTGGGGGGGGTGGGTATTTTTAATTGAGATTATAAAATGGGGGGTATATACCGCTATTTCCCAAGAATTTTAGGCCACAAAATAATAGCAAAATATTTAAATAAAAAAGCAGACACAGTGTTTTTTTTAAGTCAAATCCTGTCAGTCAACTGCACCCCCCCAAGTACGCCTTCCTATCCAAATTCATTTTATTCTAAATATTGCTAACTGGGGGAGAAAACAACTTTGTTATGACCAACATTTTTTAATTTTATAAAACAAATACAAGTTAGATAGAACACAATTAATTAATTGAAAGAGGGCTTGAGAGTTTTATTTATTTATTTATTTAACTGTGTTACCTCAAAACATTTAAGGTTTTTTAGGATTAAAAACCAAAACAATTGCCTCAACCTTAAAATTAAAAAAAGTTAAAAAATATAAATCACAAATATCAAACATCAAATTTCTCGCTTCCCAAGTACATGTGCCTTCAGTTTTTTTTTTTTTGGGTCAGAGCCTTCAGCTTATAGGAAAATTGAGAACAACCAGTAGCTTGTAACTATGGGCAATTCTTCAAATTTCCTATCTCATATTATTGCACCTTCTCTACCATTCTCTATTCCAAGATCTTATTGGTTTTCAACATAAGTTATGTTCATAACTCGTGAAAATGAAAGAATCATATCCTAGCATTAATTCATCCCATTGGCATTTGATTAAAGAATAAAAGTTTCTTCAATTATCCAATTTTTCCTCATTTTCGTACTAGCCCCAGATCCATTATTAGAGATATATTCTTCTGTATTGTCAAAATTGTTTTAAAAGAAATATAAATCACTCGTAAATGGCGAGAAGTTCAATTATTTGTGAAATTAAAGTGCAAGAAAGAGTTAGATTTTGGTGGTTATAAACACACAAAGATTCAGACCATTTGTTTTAAAAGTCAAATTCATACTATTTGTTCTTAATTTTTAATATGGTTTTCATAGCTCTTGGAAGAACGATTTGAAAAAATTGAGAACAAATAATCCGAATTCATTGTACAATAAGTGTGAGGCAATTTATTTATTTATTTATATCTAATTGTGATATGCCAACTTCCATTAGATTAAATTTAAATGACATCACTAGTTAACATACCTCTTTAACTTAAAAGAGAATTTGCTTGAATTAATAATTTAAGGATGTTTTAGGAATAATGGTGGGTGGAAAGATAGGATTGTGTTTTTTCAAATTTACATAGTAGGTGGGAAGATAAGGTGGGTGGGGAAATAGGACAGGTGGGTGGAAATAACAGCACTCATTATAAATACCTTCTTTTGGGGAATGAAATACAACATGAAAATATTCTACCCATATTGTTTGACATGGTATCAGAGTAAGGCTTCACGTGTTGGGCCCAACCGTCACACGTGCTCCCACGTCACCCAATATGTGTTGTCCACGTGTTAGGCTTGAAAGTTCGTCACACGTGCGGGGGCGTGTTGAGAGTTTTTGTCCTACATTGAAAAGTTAAGGGCCCTAACCTGGGTTTATAAGGAGTTGGACTACTCTCCCCATTGCCAATTGGTTTTGGGGTGGAACCTCAGCTTCTTTCACGTTAAAGATACTCTTAATACATGCGTCTCTCCAAATACCAAATATTATGGCAACGATCTAACATATCCCCTTGTTTTTAATTCAAGGGAGATTTCAATCTGTTCTCTACGTCACCTAAAGCTAAAACTCATCAACATAATGAAAACAAGAAAGGTTAACCAACTATTATTCTCTCCACACCCACTCCAAAAGAATGTTTAACAATCCAATATTATTCTCCCCACACCCACACCCACGCCAGACCCTGGACTTAGCTTTCCAGGTGTTGAGGCCCAAAAAATCCATGTTTGGGCCCGAATAAATCCCTAGCCCAAAGCGATATATTATTGAGAAAAGACTCGATTTGGAGCATGCAAAATCTGCAACGCACGAGTTATACTTCGCATGCCAGATAAAAATCCATCATGCTAGAGACCGAGACTAAAATTATAAAAAAGCATTTAGCTCTGCAAATCCGTGCTAATTATATTATCAAGCGTAATAATTAAAAACATGCCAAGCAATGTGCCATGCCAAGTGGGAAATCGTTATTTCACACTCAATTGCACTGCGAGCTTCAGTGGGCCCAAGCCACTCGAATACCCGGGGCTTGCTTGAGTGGGTTGTGGTATGGATGACAACGAGTTATCACGGGGCCCATCGATGGGCCAAGAAATGGAAGTCTCGGGTCGCTTGGGGGCCTCGAGACTCAAGCCCATTTTCTTAGGCCCAAACATGGGTAAGCACAAGGAAGGAGATGGATCATGGCCTCAACCAAAATAAGCCCATTAGAATAAAATAGCCAAACTAGCCCATTGACCCAATTAGAGCAAACTATCCAAAGTGAAGCCCAACACTTGACAAAGCTATCCTATCCATTGGATAGATCTTGTGGTTGTCCCAAAAGCCAGCCTAATTAGGATGAAACCAGCATAAGCCCTCAGTTTGAAGATAAAAACCACGTTGGAAATCTGCACATGAAGGCTGCTGGGAGCTAGTTCCAAGTATAGGAAATTCAAGAAACCAAGGGATTTTGGCATGCAAGGGAGGATTCCACCTCTCAAACCAACGGGTACAGCCACTTCCTTTCCTTCATCAGACTCAGTCATGGACAAAGGAAGAAAGGGGGGGAAGAAGATGGCTGAAAAAGTGGAGTTCCCTTCTGAGGTCGCCGCTGGAAGAGGCTTGGAGCACACAAAATCTCTGATTTTGTGGGTTTGGCAGGATTGGCTTTGCCAACATGAGGTAAATCAAGAAGGAAGAGAAGAAAGGAAGGAGAAAACCTAGCTAAGATAGAAAGAAACCATTAGGGTTTCTTGAAGAAAAGCCAAACCCAAACAACTATAAATAGGGCCTCTCCTACCCAGCCAAAAACAACAATACAACTCACCATCTTCAGAGAGCAAGCTTTCTCTCTTGAAAACCCTGCAAATTTTCGTGCTTTGCTAGCCCATTTCCTCCATCTTCCATACTTTGGCAAAATCGCTACAGTAACAACAGAGACATTGCCGAGCTGCCGGAAGCTCGGAAAACCACCAAAAGTTCTCCCCCTAGGAACCTTTCCCCCTCTTCCATTAGAACCTTTAACCTCCATAGAAACTCACAAACTCTCTCTTTTCCAACGTGCTAAACTCATGATAACTCTGCTCTCATGCCACATGCCACTCATGTCAAGTCTAGAAATTTATCTGTAAATGTAGATAAATTATCTGTAAAATTGCTGTTATTTTGTTGGAGAAGATAACCAAAATTCTTCCTAAGGCTGTGCTGTCCTTTCGAAGTGTTTTGGGGCTTAATTTCGGACTCAAACAAAGGGGACGACTTCACCAGCCCAGTCCACCTGCTGCCGGAAGGAAAAGGCCCCTACACCAGGTCAATAGCTCTTTAACGTAAGGTCCTACCCGAAAGCTGTTGCATTGCATGACAGTCACGATCAGGGAGAAAATTGTCCACTTCCACATGTTGTGTTACAGAAGCCCCTACCATCCGAGAAACACTTCCCTGCACCGGGGATAGGACTACAGTCCTATCCCCCTCCAATCGCAGCCCGCCACTTGTTCATTTTCTAACAAAGTTGGACACGTGGCGGGCTGCGATTGGAGGGGGATAGGACTGCAGTCCTATCCCTGGTGCAAGCAAGTTTTTTCGCTACCATCCACACATTCTACTTCCAAGGTGAGAGAAAAACAGATAAAATGGTCACAAAAGTGACTTTTAAAAAATATATATATATCTTTATTTTTTTTAATTTTAAATTATTTTCTATAGACTTTATCCATTTTTTATTCAGGGACCGGTGCTCCTAGCTTTGCAAATATTATCAGATGGAAAATGCTAGGAAGATCATATTTATAAATCACGGTGTTTACAAAGTTGAATAGCCAATTCTCCTTTGAACCCAGTCTAAATTTTTTTTTTAATAAATTGAGCTTAGACCCATAATATTTATTTGTAATCATATACAAACCTTTCTTTTATTTTTCTATTTAAAATACCCAATTTTTTAAAGTAAAACCCGCTGACTAGGATCCAAGTAAGCAAGTTACCTAATCTAGCTTAAAATCTGATTTATTCTATTTTTTTGGATCCCAAAACTACCCATATTTACAAGTTAATGTGTTATGTGGAGGTGTAACTAATGACACACGTTGAATTTGGAAAGATCTTCAAATGGTTGTAATGGATGTAGGAATTAATTTAGAAACTTATTTGAAATTAAATATTAAATTCAACATTAACGTATTAGTAACGTTTTGGTTTATTTTATGACAACAAAAAAAAAACGTTTTGGTTTATTTAATAAATTTTTGTTGTTGTTTTCCTTTTATGAATTATACTACTAGTAATCTATTTTATTATAGTTTTATAAATAATAGTGTACATTCTAATTATGTTGATAAATATTTTGATAATCTATTTATTGTTTGTTTTATGAAAAACATTTTTTTTTATAAAAATGAACGTATTTTTCTCTAAATAATATACCTATTTTTTTCTCTAAATTATGTACCCTTTTTTCTTTGAATAAAGTACCTATTATTTGTTTAATGAAAAACAATTTTTTTAAATGAACCTACTTTCTCTCTCCAAATAATGTACCTATTTTTTTCAGTTAATGAGAGGGAATGATAACCAAAAGAAATGGGGTGATTGATATGCTATTAATAGGGAGTGTTAATTACAATTATGACAGTTAATGAAATGCTTGAAATAAATTATAAATAAAATATGAAGTTTGGTGGCAATGATGTAAAAATATAGGAATACTACGACCTCTTATATCCTACTGGTCATTTAAATTTGAAATTGGGTTTTACACATAGATTTATAGAGTGATGGGTATATGTCTAGGAAATAGAAAATGTAGGGATCTATATTGAACAAGCCCTTTTTTTTTTCTCATTAGATTTCAATGGGCATCTTAGGACGGGATCTAAAAGCCCTCCAATGTGTTGCGAATATCTATAATGTTATCTCTCTAACACCAACCTTATTGTATATATGCGAACATTTTGCATGTTTCACCTTCTCTTCTTGTGTATATCAAATTCAATGCCAAACCTTCCAATCGACAAAGTAGTTCCTTAAGAACAAAACAAAAACGACAGAGTTCTTAACCCACCTTGATGAGTAACACAGCTTTTAAGGCAACAATGAAAGAATCTAGGTTTCTATTTGCATATAAAAACTTGTTGGACACGACCACTCTCTAATAAAATGTTTGTAGAATTCGATTGTTATTGCACAAAATAATTGTGTGCAAACTTTCTTAGGTGATGCACATGTGAACACAGTCATTTGGATTTGAAATATGCCCGTCCATTTTTTTAACCGTTTTCTTTATTTAAAAACGTTACTTTGAGATAAAATTGTTGAAAATGGTAAAATGCCTTAAGAGCACTTCCACCCTATTGTGCTATGACAAAGGGTAAGAGCAAGTAAGGACAAATATTATTCGTGTGAATAGTGACAACCCTAGTAATTTTTTTTTTATACATTCTCACCCATGGCTTTACATGAGATATGATGAGAGGAATTTGTATGGATTTTGGTGTGGGAAGTGAAGAACACGGTTACGTATTTATAGAAAAAAAATTCTGAATTTTTTTTGTATTTAAATTGGCCGTTGACGTCAACATGCTCAGGCAGCAACCCAAGCAAGTCTTGTCTTCGGGCTTGCCCAGTTTGGTGGGCCCACTTCTTGCCATGGCAACTTTTCCTTTGTGGGGGGTTGTTTTTGGAGCCTAAACCCCTTTTTTCCAAGGTGGAAGTGCTCTAAAACAAAAACAAAAACAACCGATGAGTTTTTTTTTTTTTCCCTATCAATGACTGACGTGGCATTGTCAGTCACTACCACACGCGACACTCTTGTGGCACGTCAGCTCATAATAGGATTAAAATATTAACAAAAACAAGAATGTGGGTATAAATTTGATGATTTAGAATTTCTACTCCATGTCTAATGCAGTTTGTGACCATCCCACCTAGGGTTTCTTAACAATACAAAACTATCAGAATCCTCCTAGATAGATAGATTGTAATATCAGGATACATTTTAAAACAATGAGGATAGATAATTACAATAGGGTATATTATGAAACAATCACGATACAATATTGTTGACAGGTGATTATGTGTGGTCAACAAAGGACTTTATTCGGATCAAATCAAAGCTTCCACCGGACGGCTTGGGTGAGTAGATCCATGCCGTCATCATTAAGAGGTGGGGTGGGGGGAACAACCATGACACACGACAACTTGACAAGGATCAAGAATGCATTTAATATTAGTGTCCAGTCATATGTGAGTGTTTGTATCCAAATTTTCTTTTCATTTTTTGGGTTAATTTATGGTCAAAGCACGTGATTTAGAAGATTTCAAGGCAATCACTTGTTTTGCATGCCAAATGGAGAAAAATCTAAGAGAATTTTGATTAAATTTGCTTGGGATGCTAAGTACGTAGTACATTTCTTCGAAAGAATTAAACTTCATATACAATCCTAAATCATTACATATATACGAATACATACATATATCTCAAAATATAAGCCCAAATTATTAAAAAAACCCTACATGAAATATACTTTTTTGAGATATAGCCAAAACCCATTTACAACTTAACAAAGAGACTTCGAAATTCCCATAAATTATAAAAGTGCCATCAATTTCTTAAAATAAGCCCAACCCCAAAACCTCATTAAAAAAAAACTCAAAACACTCTATAGGACATCAAAGTAATTTAATAATCAAAA
Source organism: Prunus kanzakura (assembly GCA_020521455.1). Lineage (NCBI taxonomy): Eukaryota > Viridiplantae > Streptophyta > Magnoliopsida > Rosales > Rosaceae > Prunus > Prunus kanzakura. Next base: position 104,781 of record BPUM01001015.1, on the reverse strand, counting down.
CTAAATTCAATAGGGCCAGCTGTTATTTTTTGACTTTTTTTGGGTTTATTTATTGAAATTAAATGGCGTATGATTTATCTATATCACTGATGCTAAAAATGAGTATATAATTAATCGAAAAAAATAATTAAACTTATATGCTTATAAAAGACAAAAATAACTGATTTCAAATTTTGAGTTTGGCATTAACATAACAGCTGATAAAACATCTTTTCATTCCTTATTCAAAATTAAGATAAGAACTTTTCCATTCCTTTGCCCAATCATCGAAAGCCGAATTTGACTTTGGAAAAGTATGTTATTGAGTATTTGTGGCTCCGCCTTGGTGTGTAAAATATAATGTTATTCCAACTTTTTCCCTTTGTTTTTGGTTTGCTATTGGTTTGTTCATGAAGGGGTTCAAGCATAACGCAATTTCTGGTTCAAGCTTCAACGGGCTGCTCTTCATGAATAAATAATATAATAATTTCAAAGTTGACAGTTTTTTTTATTTATATTTTTAATAGGACAAATAAGATGTTCCCATGTAACGTCTTCCACCCGATATTTTCAACATTGCATTGGTAAGTACATCATATATGGTTAAGAAATTCAATTTGAATTGTTTATACCCAAAATGAACAGCCAACGAGGATAAGACACGTGGAGGGAAACGAGCTTGGTCAGGGAAGCCCTCGGAACCCTACCTACCGATCGCTCCATTAGGGCAACACCCCCTCCTGGGACACGTGGCATGCTCTCAAGCGACGTCCACAGTCCCACATCGAAATTATCAACAAAGTGCACACCTCCCAAGGCCTATAAAAAAGGCCGACCACCCTAAAATAGAGGTAATCAGAACTTACGGCATACAAGCCTATTGATCTGTCAGTTGAACTTTCTAATCCCGAACTTACTTAAGCATCGGAGAGCCTTCGGCCGGTACCACACCGGTGCTTTAGGTCTTACCGAGCGTATTCTCTTTTTGCAGATCACGCTCCCTACCGAGGCCTTTTTGATACCAAAAGTATAAAATTACTAAGTTGACCCTCAAAGTCAAAGAACCACTTTTTGGCGTCAACATGAATTATGCTCCTCAATTGTATAGTTGGATGATCTCCTTCTTTCTGAGGATATTCTTTTTATATTGAGATCAATGAATTTCAGTTGCATAGTTTTGGTGCAAACATGTCGCAAGTCCAAACAATTTTCATGTTTTTTTTTTTCTTCAAAATTTTGCAACTAATAATTGAGTATAAGAAATAAATGTAAATGGTCATTTTTGGTTCATGTAGTTTGCCAGTTTTATCATTCTAATTTCCCAAATATGGCTCTATTTGGGTTGCTCAAAAGGATGTGCATGGTAGTCTTGTTTCTTAGTTTGCTTTAGTCTAATAATTCCCATGAACTCTTTAGGAGTTTGATGTGGTTGGTTTTTTGTGTAGGATATTTTATTTCCTTTTGGCTTTCAATACGGATTTATTGTTTTTGCCATCGTGTTGAAAATCTTTATAGAATGTTTGAGTACATATGCTTCTGATTATTGATTCGGGGATTTTAATTATTTTTTGGGTTGTGTAGATTCTCTCCAAATCAATTCAACTTCTTGTTGTGTTTAGTTAATGAAGAAGTTGTATCCATACTCGGCACCTTAGTTGCTTTGTACTTATTTTTGTTTATCTTATCAATAAAATACTATCGCTATTTTATCAAAAAATGGTTGCCATTAAGATCAAATCAAGGTTTTCCTCAAATTAATTTGACAAAGTGCTAACTTGGAGGACTTACTTCAATCTTTTTGTGCTACCCTACAACACAACATATCCACGTGTAAATATTGAATACATATGAGTCAAGTACACATTCAGTCAATTAATTTAAAGGCTGTAAATTGATTCAATAAAATTTGAGTTCGAATCATGTTCAGGTCGTTCAAACAAAATATTAGGCTTATTAGAGATTAAACCTCGAGCTTGAGATTTGGTATACTCACCTTGTAAAAGCTCGAGATTATTTGTGCTCAGCCTTCTCGGCCCCTAATTAATCTCATAGAAATTATAACTTGGCTTTAATTGCAATTGGTTCATAAATACAATATTGATTTCTGAGTGTCTTTATTAGCTTTCTTTGTTAATACCAACCATATCTTCTGTTTCCACAAAAGTTACGGTGCCTACCATAAAAATTTGAGGGAAAAAAAAAAAAATCAGATTTACGTTAGCTTTGATGGCACTGCTGCTAAATTCTTAATTTTTTTTTTCCCAGATTCCAAAATTTTATTTTTAAAAAAAGAGAAGAATTATACTATTTGAAAAAATATTGTTTTTCCCCCCTTTTTTATTTTTTTTATTTTTTTATTAATATGCAGGAGAAGATGAGAACCGAAATTGTACTCTTTGGATTGTGCCAGGATAAATTTATTCCTTTCACGAGCTACAAAAAAGTGAAAACCCCCACATAATTCAAAAACAACCATTTTTGCTCTTAAGCCAATAATTAAACAAAATAGTAGAAAAAGGAACTTGGCTTACGGATTAGAGGTTTTAGGTTCGAACACTCATAATATTTTATGGTATCTTAATTGTGTGCGTGTGTGAAAAACCTCTTCCTTATAACGTAGACTATCGCTTGTAAAAAATAATAAATATAAACATATAAAGGGTCACTCTAGTCCTCTTATAAGGCGGACCACTCTATATAAGATACAGTCATATACATTTTCCATATACTCACACTTTTTCCTTAAATTTCTTCGTAAGCTTTCCCTATAAGAACACAAGTCAAACCTCTCTCGCTCCGTCACCTTTTTTCTCTTTTTTCCCAAACCTATACGGCTAAAATCCGAAAAAAAAGCAGCGCTTAATTATCAAATCAATTAAACAAAAATGCCGGTGGAGGTAGTTACGGCGTCGTTTCTGCGGCGGTGACACGTCAGCGTTTGGTGGTGGGGTTTTCTTTTTTTGAAAAAATAAATGGGTTCGAGTCCGGCGGGGAGTGGCGGCGGTGGTGGGTCCGGTGGTAGTGTTGTCGGCGGCGGCGGCGGCGGCGCTGTGGGTGGTTGTACCAATGGTACAAGCAATAACGGCTGCTGCAACGTGAGCCCCAAGTGTAGGTGTAGATGGAGGTGTTTAATGTCCTCGGGGTTCGTTTTCTTCTTGGGCTGCTTCGTGTTGTTCGGATCAGTGGCCACGCTCTACGTCTGGTTCGCTTTCACGCCCTATTATGCTCGTACGGCCTTGTCGTCTTCCTCCATGCTTGGTTGTCAGGAGGACAATGAAGGTTCCTGGTCTGTTGGTGTTTTCTTCGGTGACTCTCCTTTTTCCCTCAAACCCATTGAAGCTGTAAGATTCTTAATTTCTTTAATTTTGTAATTTTTTACTGTCTGGGTGTGTGTGTTTTGTGTTTTTCTAATATGGGTATTTTTCGAATTTTTTAATTTATTTTTGGTTTAGTTTTTGGGTTGTAGTGCGTTTGCCTAGGATTTTTCAATTTGGTTTGTTTTGATTTTGACATCTTCGGGAAGAAATTGGCTTTGCTGAAAGTGTGGTTTTTGCACAGTAAATGATTATAATTTTCTTTTGTTTTCTTGGAGGAAAAGTTTTTCTTCAAGCAAACTGCGGTGGTTAACTTGAGTTTTTCTTCTATGGGTTGTTCTTTTATTGTTTGGTTACTTTTTATTTTGGGTTTTAATTCCTTTTTCCAAAAAATAAAAATAAAAATAAAAATTTGTGAGCTGGGTAGTTTATCTGTTAAATTATGGATTTTGGGTGACTTTGAATTTTGAAAATGGTTTGGAATTCGGTGTAGATGAATGCATGGAGGGACAAAACTGCGGCTTGGCCAGTGGCCAACCCAGTTGTGACTTGTGCTTCAGTTTCTGATGCTGGTTTTCCAAGTAATTTTGTTGCTGATCCTTTCCTTTATGTCCAGGTAATTGCTCTGGTCTCTATTCAAATTTCTTAGTTTTTACACTTCTGTAATCTAATTGATTGCATGTCAATATTCGAAGGACCAATTTAATGTACTATAGCAAAGGCACTTGAAATTTCATGGCTTGTACGTTTATAACCCTGAGTGAATTGTAATAGCAGAGTATTTATGGTCATGTTTCTGATAAAACCTTGAGAACTACATGGTTTCATGCTTAAAGCTCAAGGGGAGATGGTAGGATATTATCATGTTTCCTTGGGGTGGGAGGTAAAGGGCTGGTGATGTAGAACAGCCCAAGTAGATTTAGAGCAAACACTTGAGGAATAGAACAGAGAAGAAATAAGGGATCAAGGAGAAGAATTAGAGGTCGAAGAGACGAAGGGAAAGGGAAAGAATCAGAGAGCTTAAAGTCAGGAAATTTATCATTAATCAAGTCTGCCTTAAAAGATTACAGACAACTCTATTTATAGAGACAAAACCCTTTTTAGCCTAGGAGAAGGAAAAGTAAACTTTCAGAAATAGGAAAGCAAATTAACTAATAAGAGATCCCTTACAAGAAGGAATCTTTAAGAACTAGGAAAATTAATAATAGGAAAGCTAATCCAAGTAGAATTAGGAAAACTAATAATATGCATTCTGCATCATTCTCCCCCACCGAAAAAGAACTCGACACCGGCGAGTAAACCAAGATTAAGGATGACGACGACGTTTGTAAGTATGGATGATGGGAGGACGGGATGCAGCCAAATCAAGATCATGAAGAGCATCCTGATAACTCTGCAGAAGAGTGGAATCCAACTGGCGAAATTCAGCTTCTGTAATCCAAGTATCCTCAGTAGCAGGCCTTCCAACCCAATGAACCAGATAACGAGTAGAACCTCCAATAGACGAAGCCACAACTTCATGATCCAAGACATCCTCAATCTGATTTGTAGGGGCAGAACTAGTAGAAGGAATACGCGGCACCATAGGAGGAGTGGAACCCTGCGCAACATCCATAGAAATAGGTGGAGAAAAGGTTCCTCGATAAGGAGATAAATCAGAAACGTTGAAAATGGGACTTATATGCATATTTGCGGGCAACTCAATCAAGTAAGCATTGGACCCAAGCTTCCTAATGATGCGATAAGGACCCATCGAACGAGCATGAAGTTTCTTAAAAGATTGCTTAGGAAAACGCTCAGGACAGATGCGCACCATAACAAAATCCCCTTCCTGAAACTCCTGTTGACGACGATGAGCATTGGCTGCCAGTTGATAAGTGTCGGTATGCATGGATATCTGCCTACGGAAGTCATCATGTAGTTGCCTAATATGTTCAGCAAACGACGTAGCAGAATTTGATGCTCGGGCAGCCACAGGAAGAGCAACTAAATCAACAGGTGATCAGGGAGAAAACCCATGAACAACCTCAAAAGGGCTCTTACCGGTACTTCGATTAATTGAGTTGTTATAAGCAAATTCCGCCACAGGCAACAAGAGATCCCAATTACCAAGTTTATCCCCAACTAAACAGCGGAGTAAATCACCAAGACTGCGATTAACCACCTCAGTTTGACCATCTGTTTGGGGATGGAAAGCAGAAGAAAACTTCAAAGTAGTACCGAAAAGCTTCCACAAAGTCTTCCAAAATAACTAACAAATTTGACGTCACGATCAGAAACAATGGAGATAGGGAGGCCATGCAAACGGACTACTTCCTTAAAAAATAACTTGGCCACATAAGACGCATCAGTATTTTTGGCACAAGGCAGAAAATGTGCCATTTTAGAAAAACGATCAACGATGACAAAGATGGAGTCATAGCCGCGACTAGTCTTAGGTAAACCAAGCATGAAATCCATACTAAGATCCTTCCATGGGGCATGAGGTATCGGCAGAGGGGTATATAAACCTGTGTTACTTTTGCGAGCTTTAGCTAGTTGGCATGTGCGGCATTGGGAGATGAGATGAGCAACATCACGTTTTAACGACGGCCAATAGAAACGATCTTCCACCAAGGCAATAGTCTTATCTTTTCCAAAATGTCCTGCGAGGCCGCCACCATGTAGTTCCCAAACAAGGAATTCACGGAGAGAAGTACGGGGAATACATAATTGTGTTCCTCGAAATAAGAATCCATCCCTCGTAATAAAGTCCACATACTCGTGACGGTTACTATTGGAAACTTCATGAAAAATAATTCCAAAATCTGGACAAGATGAATACTCAGTCTTAATATGATCAAACCCAGTTACCTGAACTGTCATTGTGTGCAAAATAGTAGACACGCGACTAAGGGCATCGGCTGCCTTATTGTCAATGCCTGGACGGTGTCGTAAAACAAATGTAAAGATCTGGAGATATTCTGACCACTTAACATGTCGACTGCTAATAGTGCGTTGAGAGTGGAGATATTTCAAAGCTTGATGATCTGAATACAACACAAATTCGTTTGGCAGTAGGTAATATTGCCAATACCGAAGTGCTTGTACCACAGCATAAAACTCCTTATCATAAGTAGAATAACGCTGCTTTGCTTCGTTCAGTTTCTCACTAAAGTATGCTACGGGATGTCCTTCTTGGCTAAGCACACCACCAATCCCAACTTCAGAGGCGTCACATGCGACTTCAAAGACTTTAGTTAAATCAGGATGTCGAAGAACAGGCGCTTGAGTCATCTTCTGCTTCAAAATTGTAAAAGCCTTGGCAGCTGCAAGGGTCCAAAGAAAAGCACCTTGTTTCATACAATCAGTTATTGGTGCCATAATAGTACTGAACCCTGGAATAAATCGTCGATAAAAAGAGGTGAGACCATGAAAGCTGCGTGTCTTTGTCAAAGTCGTGGGTGTTGGCCAACCAGTAGTAGCCTCCACCTTGGCAGGATCTGTGCTAACCCCAACCGCAGAAATATTGAACACCAAGAATAAAACTTGCGGTTGAAGAAACGAACATTTTTTTAAGTTGGCATACAGTTTTTCCTTTCGTAAAGTAAGGAATATTGTCCTAAGATGTTGGAGATGTTCCTCCCGAGAGAGACTATATAAGTATGTCATCAAAATAAACTACCAGAAATTTACCAATATAAGGTCGTAACACATGAGTCATCACCCTCATGAACGTGCTGGGTGCATTGGACATGCCAAAGGGCATAACAAGCCACTCATAACCCATCAGGGGTTTTAAACGCGGTTTTCCACTCATCTCCTTCACGAATGCGGATTTGATGGTAGCCACTGCGAAGATCTATCTTAGAAAACCATTGGGAACCAGCCAAATCATCCAACATATCCTCAAGTCGTGGTATGGGGAAACGATACTTAACTGTAATTTTATTGACAACGCGACTATCTACACACATTCGCCAGGAGCCATCCTTTTTGGGGGTAAGGAGAACTGGAACAGCACAAGGACTTAAACTATGACGAATGAAGCCCTTAGCCAGCAACCCTTGAATTTGTCGATTCAATTCCGCTCGCTCAAGTGGATTCATACGATAATGGAGAAGATTAGGAATTTGCGAACCAGGAACAAGGTCAATGGCATGCTGAATCTCTCTCGCTGGAGGTAGGTCATCTGGTAAGTCATTAGGTACGACATCAGAGAATTCAGTGAGGAGCTGTTGTATAGGTTCTTCAAGTGGAGTGGGGGTGCAGTCAGGTGCCGGTTTAAGAAAGAGAGCAAAAACCACACCAGTGTCTTGCAGTTTGTGTGCAAAGTCTATAGGTGATAAAATACTCAATCGATGCTCTGAAGCCTTCTCTTTAATTGATAGTGTTGGTTGACCACCCTTAGTTGGTTTGATGGCTAGATTGGAAGGCTTTAGCGTTATGTTCTTTCCCTCATGTTGAAAAGTATAGGTGTTCTCTCTGCCACAACTTTCCACATGGTGGTCATAAAGCCAAGGCCGGCCTAGTAGCACGTGTGCGACACTCATGGGTAGGATATCACAATAAAGTTGCTCGTGATAGGGACCCAATTGAAGAGGAACAAGACATCTTTCAGTAACAGGTAACCTGGTTTTATCTACCCAGCCAACATGAAAAGGATGGGGGTGTGGCTCGGCTTGAAGGTGAAGGCGATCGACAGCAGTTTTAGAGATAACATTCAGCGTACTTCCTCCATCAATAACTAGTTGGCATCTATTGATACCGCAAGGAACATAGGTTTGAAAGATACTTGTGCACTTCCATGAATCAGGAGGTGGAGATGTAGGTGCGGAATAAATACAACGCATAACACTGAGTTGGTGGAACACCTCCTCCTCACAGCAATTATCAAGTTCTGGTTCATAAACAGGTTCAAGGGGCTCCACATACTCGTCCACACAAGAGTCCTCATTGAGGGAGCCAAGGGTTAAAGTTCGGTGGGGACAACGGGAGGCGATGAGGCCGTTAGCATGGCAACGATAGCATTCGATGTGAGCAGTCGTGGATGGGGCTGGTCCTTTTTCTGTTGCGGGTATCGGAAGAGCAGGTGGACCGACAACGCCATATTTAGAGCTAGGAGTGCTACGGTTTGGATTAGGAGTGGAAGAGTGCCCAAAAGGCCCTATATATCTACGTTGTGGACGCAAAAAAGTTTCAGCTTCCAATGCGTGGCAATATGCATCTTCCAAAGTGTGCGGACGGAGCCGACGGACTTCACGCTTGATATTGTTACGAATACCATGGATAAAGCGAGACATAGTGATGTCGGGGTCTTCACGAATCCCCGCACGTATCTTGTGTTCGATAAAACGAGTGTGGAATTCAGTAACGGTCAAACTTCCTTGTGAAAGGGTTCATAATTGGTCATACAACTGATGGCGATAGAAGGTGGGAAGATATTGTTCGCGAAGCTTTAATTTCATCTCGTCCCATAGAGTCACAGGTGGCTGTCCAACTTGGTATAGTTGCTCCTCCACATAGTTCCAATATTGTCTAGCGGCTCCCTGTAGCGTCATCTTACCAATGCGAAGTTTATGAGCATCCGTCAAGTCGTACCAGGCGAAATAGTCTTCCATGGCCTGAACCCAATCAAGAAACATCGTAGGATCCCCACGGCCATCAAAAGTAGGAGCAGTAGGCTTGATGTGGCGGATGACATCGTTGTCAAAATGACGAGGGGGATGAGTGTACGGATCATGTGGAACGGGTGGCAAGGTAGGAGCTTGAGAAGTCCCTGGAGGAGGGCTCGTTGTGTGTTGGGTATAATGGGGCTGTGGCATAGACCCAGTTGAGCTATGCGACATGCCGCATGGCACGGTCTTAAGTTTTTGATCCAATGGTGGATTGGGTAGAAGGCCACTTGTCGGCGGTGGTGTAGACGAGCTCGAGAGCACCGCTGAGGTAGAAGAAGGTTCAGCAGGTCCAGTCCGAAAGTTGTTGATAAGCAACTGAACAGAGTCTTGGAGTTTGGCGATGGCGAGGTCCGTCGTCGCACGATGTTCTTTGAGGTCAATGCTGAGATTGGAGAGTTGGGTTTCTATGCCAGTGATGTCTTCAGAAACCTTGTCTTGGAACGCATGACATTGTTCCGCAAGGTTGGCCACGGTTTGGGGTGCCATGGCAGAGAGCAAATGCAAGCAAAAGGGAGGGTAGGCTCTGATTACCAATTGATGGGAGGGTAGGCTCATGAACTAGGCTATGATACCAATTGATGTTGTTGACACCGTAACTAACCGAGCAACTAGCTAAGCAAGATTAGCCACGTGCCATGCTTAGAAAGGTCATCACCTTCGTTAAAGAAGCCTTGCCACAAGTCATCATTAGGGGCAATGTCAAGAGTCCCACATTGGAAGACTACAAGAGGTGGAGACTCCCCTTCACCTATAAAAGAAGACTGCTCTCCTCTTGGAAAGGGATCCTATCGGATCGGATCCTATCCTATCCGAGGCTGGGCTCCTTCTTCAGGACTCTCCTGCTAGTCTGGCCTTCGGGTCCTGGGTCTCCAGACCCGGGGACTTGACCCCGAGGCTTCAGATTCCTAGCTTTGTACCTTAGGCCCTAGGCCTTCTTCTATTTATCTTTGGGTCTAATCCCCTTGTACAAATGTAAACAATATCATAATGAGAACACCTTCTCCGTGGACGTAGCCCATTCATTAAGGGTGAACCACGTATATCTTGTCTTTTGTATATTTATAAATTGGCCAAGTCTGCACATACATGCTGAAGGTCCACACCTTCACCCATCATCCATCACACCTCATCACTAAGTTGGACTCAATCTTGGCCGAACCATTTTGAGCATCAACAGTTTGGCGCCGTCTGTGGGAATCGGCCCAAAAGGCTTCTGTCGTTCTCCCTTCCTTCAGTGCCCTTCGGCACCCCTCCAATCATCATCCTTAACCATTCAGCATTATCTGTGCCGAAGCAATCAGGAGTCAAACTCAAACATCACATCAACCTTACGAAGCTTCAAGGCCCAGCTCCAGCCTGTTGCCTCTCGAAGCCCAGCTCCACAAACCTACCGAAGGTCAAGCCAAGACCCACTCAGAAGGCTCATGCTGCAAGGCACGACACTTACCTAGCCTAGGCCCAACCTTGGCTCCCTTGTTGAAACTGAGCTCAGACCCTAGGCCCTCACCGCTTCCTTGCCTAGCCTAGACCCTCCTTGGCTCCCTTCTGCACACCTTTTCTTGCGACACGCAAGCTTTACACCTTCGGCACCCTCGTGCCTAAGCACATTGTCTTGCGACATGCAAGCCTTGTGTATTTGGCATCCATTTCCTTCGGCACTCTCGTGCCTAACCACCTTTTCTTGCGACATGCAAGCTTGGCACCTTCGGCACCCCGTGCCCTTTGACATTTTAGATTGCGACATGCAAGTCTTATGCCTTCGGCACCCTCGTGACTAGCCCCTTCCTCTTGCGACATGCAAGCTTGGCACCTTCGGCACCCCGTGCCCTTCGGCATTTTAGATTGCGACATGCAAGTCTTATCCCTTCGGCACCCATGTGCCTAGGGACATTGCCTTGCCACATGCAAGCTTTGTGTCACATTCGGCATCCCCTTTGCCTTCGGCATCAACATGCCTAGGCTCATTGCCTTGCAACATGCAAGCTTTGTGCCGCCTTCGGCATCTCAAGTGTCTAAGTTCACTTTCAGCACCCTAGTGCCTAAGTCCACCTTCGGCACCCCCGTGCCTAAGCTCACCTTCGGCACCCCCGTGCCTAAGCTCACCTTCGGCACCCCCGTGCCTAAGCTCACATTCGGCACCCCCGTGCCTAAGCTCATTGCCTTGCAACATGCAAGCTTTATGCCGCCTTCGGCACCTCAAGTGCCTAAGTTCACTTTCAGCACCCTAGTGCCTAAGCTCACCTTTGCCACCCCCATGCCTAAGCTCGCCTTCGGCACCCCTTGCATAAGCTCACATTCGGCACCCCCGTGCATAAGCACATTGCCTTGCAACATGCAAGCTTTGTGTCTCCATTGGCATCCCTTCACCTTCAGCACCCCTTTACCAAAGCTCACATTCGGCACCCCCGTGCCTAAGCCCACCTTTGGCACCCCTGTGCCTAAGCTCACCTTTGGCACCCCCGTGCCTAAGCTCACCTTCAACACCCCCGTGCCTAAGCTCACATTCGGCACCCCCGTGCCCAAACACATTACCTTGCAACATGCAAGCTTTGTGTCGCCTTCGGCATCCCCCTTGCCGACCGGCACCACAAAGACCCAGACCCTTGGCCGAAAGATTAGGCCCAGCTCCAGAACTAATGGGTTAAGCCCAAGTTTCCTTAAGACTTCACCAAGGCCCGGCTCCAAGTCACGACGAAGCCCAGGTGGTCCTTGCCGAAGCACAATTCTAAACCTTCACCAAGGCCCGGCTCCAAGTTTTCTCAGAATTAACCAAGGGCCCGGCTACGCGTCTGAACGACAAGACCTAAGAGGAAGATTCACTTCCTTGCCGAATCTCTCCATTTCCTAGCCCTCGAGGCCCAGGTTGACACTCTTGACCAAGCCCAAACCACAACCAATGCTTCCCAAAAGTACTCGAGTTGGCCTTGCCGTTCGGCACCCAGCGCAAACCTGTACTTGCCGAAGCTAGAAGGAGACTTGCAACACTAGCTCCTTATAATCACTATTATTTCGTGCCAAGGCCCATGTCAACTCCTTAGCCTTCTAGGACCAAATGGCCTAGCCCTTGCCTAGCCCAATCTTGCGCAAAACAAACTCAATACAAGCCGTAGATGGCCCATGCCGATCGGCACCTTGGCCCCCCGCCTAGCCCAACACTCAGGCCTAGCCAAATTTGCAACCTCTTCTCAAAGACACCCTTGGCGGCATGTATGATTCCTTCTAAACCCTAACTCCAAATATGGCACTAACGGAAACGGCGCATGGGGGACTCAAGTCTCTCTTCTCTCAAACCCCTTACGACTGACCTTTTATCCAAAAACCTAAGGGCCCAGCTCCAATTCACTAAGATCTGCCGAAGATAAGTCATGAAGCTGAGCACCCTTTTAATTACCAATGGGTTTCGACGAAGCCCTACATGCCTAGACCCAGTACACGGCACAAACGCTCCAAGCCTCCTTTCCGAAGCCTCACAAACCCAAGCCCACATGGCCCCTTGTTGAACGGCATGACACGTGCATAGCCCAAACACACCTCAAAAGCCTAGTGCTAAAGGCCCAGCCGCCTTCCTAGGAGCTCTGACCTAGGCCTCTTCGTGCAAGGACCACACCGAAGGATTACCAAGTCCATCTCTCCAAGACCATCACCTCCTCTAAACCTAAGGCTGCCCTTGCCCAGGCCCAAGATCCAGCCCGGTTTTGCCAAAAGCTCAGGTCCTATTGCTACCGGATCATGGCAAAGAGGTCCCAACAAACAAAACAAAACAAACAATTTTAGCCTAAGGGGACTCCAGCTCCTATTCCCTAAGCCCAAATTTCCAACAAGCCCGGCCACTCAATCCTAGCCTTACACAACGGCAAAGCCAATTCATGGCCCAGCTCACCGACCCAACGCAAAGGAGGCCCAGCCTTCTACACTTGAAATTCGCTTGGACCCCTTGCCGAACGACAAGGAACGACGACATTAAAAGGAATCCAAGATGCCCACCCTCCTTCCGAAGCCCAGATCCTCGCCGAGGGCCCAGCTCACACAGACCCAAAACCCTTCGTGCAGAAGCTAAAGACTTCTAAACCTTACCCCGGCCCTAGTCAACATCCAAGAGGCTCAGCTCCAAATCCATGTCAAAATCCCCAAAGGCTTCACTACTTCACCATGCTAAACCCTAGGGATAGTGCACTATACGACTTGAAGGACGAACTACGGTGTTGCTCGACCAGTGCACTTAAGATTACAAATCCCCAAGCAAGAAGTACCTTCTTACTCGCGAACTTGGGGGACTACTGTTGACACCGTAACTAACCGAGCAACTAGCTAAGCAAGATTAGCCACGTGCCATGCTTAGAGAGGTCATCACCTTCATTAAAGAAGCCTTGCCACAAGTCAGCATTAGGGGCAATGTCAAGAGTCCCACATTGGAAGACTACAAGAGGTGGAGACTCCCCTTCACCTATAAAAGAAGACTGCTCTCCTTTTGGAAAGGGATCCTATTGGATTGGATCCTATCCTATCCGAGGCTGGGCTCCCTCTTCAGGACTCTCCTGCTAGTCTGGCCTTCGGGTCCTGGGTCTCCAGACCCGGGGACTTGACCCCGAGGCTTCAGATTCCTAGCTTTGTACCTTAGGCCCTAGGCCTTCTTCTATTTATCTTTGGGTCTAATCCCCTTGTACAAATGTAAACAATATCATAATGAGAACACCTTCTCCGTGGACGTAGCCCATTCATTAAGGGTGAACCACGTATATCTTGTCTTTTGTATATTTATAAATTGGCCAAGTCCTCACATACATGTTGAAGGTCCACACCTTCACCCATCATCCATCACACCTCATCACTAAGTTGGACTCAATCTTGGCCGAACCATTTTGAGCATCAACAGATGTAGAACAGCCCAAGTAGATTTAGAGTAAACACTTGAGCAATAGAACAGAGAAGAAATAAGGGATCGAGGAGAAGAATTAGAGGTCGAAGAGACGAAGGGAAAGGGAAAGAATCAGAGAGCTTAAAGTCAGGAAATTTATCAATTGACCTCTATATTTTCGTCTCCTCGGTCTCTAATTCTCTGAGGGTATTTGATACACTTAAGTTTGAAGGTTTCATTTATATTTTTCTGTTCTTATTAGCAACAGTGGTAACAAGTTTAAGTGAATTTAAGCAAGTGGGTGAGAATAGCATAATGATGGCATTACTGATGTTATCCAAAGTTTCAATCGTTAGGTTATACTTTGAATTGATCATTAGCAGTAACATCGCTGAAGGCAATGTTTGTGACAGAGGCAATCAGGATTAGTTTGAGTTATGCCTTACCTCATTGTTCTGACGGACGTTGATGGTCCTCTAATTTAGTATGCCAATATAGAAACTGGAAAGGTTTATAGCGTTCCAATTTATGTGCATGGCTGTTAGTAATTGAAATGATATATATTTTTTGGTTCTAGGTTGAGAAAGGATCACTTGTATTAATGGTTCAGTAGGATGACACTGATAATATGTAGTGTATATGAATCTGGAAAGCATGGACACGACGATGAGGGTGAATTAGTGAGTGTTATTTCCTTGTACCTTATAATTTTTATAATTTTTAGAAATTGTTTTACCTTGCAATAATCTGATTCTTATGGGTATTCTCACTTTAAACATTAACCATAATGGATGCAGTAAACCTTTCTCATGTTCAAACTTCAGCTGTAGTGATTCTCTGTACTAGAAGTGGCTGTCTTTTTACATTTGGATTACTTGTCTGCAGAAATCATCTTTATGCGCTTAGTGTCAATGTCTATGTAATAAGCATAACCCCTTTTTCATTGCTCATTGGTTGCAATCTTATTGCACTTTGTGAATATCATTGCTCTTGTTCAAAACACCCTGTTGTTGGATGCTGGCTAGATTTATGCTATCATTTGTCCTTCTGTAAGCTTGTGTCATAGGCACTTCTTGCAGAATGATTGTTTCTCTTATCATTTATTCTTCTGAAAGCACTGAAATTCTTTGCCATCTCTGATTCCGAACTGCTGGTGTGTTGTAGGCCATGCCATTTTTGTTGTGCATTTGAGGCAAATATGTTTTTTCTTCTCATTCTTTTTTATTTTCTCTTTTTATATATTGGTTCTTGTTATCCTTAGTAAAATGCTAGTTGATTGCTACTATCAAGGTCAAGCTTAAAGCTCATATTTCTCTAAATTTGTTGACTATATATGGTTTATATGTGTTTGTTGGACAGTTGTAGTGGAGGAGATATATTTCATTTTACGATACTGTCTCCTGTGTACGATTTTATTTTTGGGTCAAATCTCCTGTGTAGGATATTAAGTGCATGATTTAGTGTCAAACTTCATTCATGCATCATTTGATGTTGTACTGTTATTATGTTTGGTTGTTATCCTTCTCTGTTGCTGACATTCTTCTCTGGATTCTTGTGGTGAAAACTTGACTTTGTTTTTTTCTCAATAGATTGTTTTGATAGTGGTATCACCGAACTTTTCTTGTTGCTGGACCATTTTGGATATAGATACATTCCAGGAACTTGATAATATAAGGCCCTGTGTGTATTCTGATAGTGCTTAGCCCGGGACCACCACTAGTTAAAAACATTGCTGGAATTATCACGTATTGATATTTTTATTACATAGAATGCAGTTTCCATGAGAGGGACAACCAATATAAGTTGTTGTCAAGCTTTTCATCATTGTATTGGCCTTGAAGAGATTTTCTGTTGACCTAGTTGTTTACTGGGTCGTAAACACAAGAAAATCCAGAAATCATTTTCCGGAGATATGAAATGTTGTGTCTTTATTCAACCGGACTACAATTCTCCCAGGTGATGGGCATTTTGGAGACTGTTAGCACTGCCATTGGCTCTCCGTGCGTTTGTGTACTTGTGTATGCATACCCTTTGAATGAGTGTTTACTTTGCCGATGTATATTCCAATATCTTCGCACTGCATGTCTTAACGTGCTAAATGTTGTGGCTTAGAATTACTTGATGACACTATTCAATATTTCGGCTTCTTGTTTCAGGGAGATTTTTACTTGCGATTGTATATTCCAATATGATATTGGCAATATTCCTGTAATGTCTTAACGTGTCAACTGTTGTGGTTTTGCTTAGAACTACTTGATCGCATTATTCAATATTTTGGCTTCTCGTTTCAGGGAGATATTTTTTACTTGTTCTATGAAACCAAGAATTCAATCACCATGCAAGGAGATATAGGGGTTTCAAAAAGTACCAATAAGGGAGCAACATGGAAGCAATTGGGCATTGCCTTGGATGAAGAGTGGCATCTCTCTTATCCATATGTCTTCAACTACCTTGGCCAAGTAAGATCCAATTTCTTTTTGCATGCACACCAACCCAATTGATTCCATCACCAGGGCCAATGGAAGCAAAGAAACATAAAAAATATATCTGCACAATTTTTCATGCATCTTTGGTCAAGTTGCAGCATTCGGGGACACATGTATGTGTTGATTGCAGACACAAAAAACCACTGATAATCTAATTTTCGAGGGTAAATTTTATATCTATTGCATAACTTCTTTCTTCTTCTTTCTTACAGATATATATGATGCCTGAGAGCAGTATGAAAGGAGAGCTTCGTCTGTACCGAGCACTCAATTTTCCAATGCAATGGACTCTGGAAAAAGTGATCATGAAAAAGCCTCTTGTTGATTCCTTCATAATCAATTATAATGGAGCTTATTGGCTTTTTGGTTCAGATCACAGTGGATTTGGTACCAGAAAAAATGGACAGTTGGAAATCTGGTATAGCAGCTCACCTCTTGGTCCTTGGAAACCACACAAAAAGAACCCTGTATATAATGTTGATAAGAGCTTTGGGGCTCGAAATGGAGGCAGACCATTTTTCTACAATGGGAATCTTTATCGTTTTGGTCAAGACTGTGCTGAAACATATGGGAGAAGAGTGCGCACCTTTAAGGTGGAAGTTCTTACCAAAGACGAGTACAAAGAAGTTGAAGTCTCCTTAGGCTTAATAGAGCCAAGTAAGGGGCGCAAAGCTTGGAATGGTGCTCGCCATCATCATCTTGATGTGCAGCAGCTGAATACTGGTGAGTGGATTGGAGTGATGGATGGAGACCGGGTACCTTCCGGAGACTCAGTTCGGAGGTTTATTCTTGGCAGTGCTTCAGTTGCGATTGTTGCTGTACTCGTTATATTACTGGGAGTACTACTTGGAGCTGTGAAGTGCCTAATTCCCATCAATTGGTACACTTACAACTCGGGTAAGAGGAGTGATGCATTCTTGGCCTGGGAAAGGTCACATTTGTTTTCTTCGAAAGTGAGACGGTTTTGCAGCCGCTTGAACAGAGAAGTTTCATTCTTTAGAGGTCGGATTAAACCTAATACCTGTGCTGGAAGACTGGTTCTTGCTATACTTTTGGCATGTGGAGTCGCAGCTATGTGCACAGGGGTTAAATATATATATGGTGGCAGCGGTGCAGAAGAAGCTTACCCATTGAAAGGTCACTACTCAGAGTTCACCTTATTAACAATGACCTATGATGCTCGTCTTCGGAATTTGAAAATGTCTGTTTCACACTATTCTAGATGTTCCTCAGTGCGAGAAATCGTTGTGGTGTGGAACAAGGGAATACCTCCTAAAGTAAGTGATTTTGACTCCCCAGTGCCAGTTAGGATCAGAATAGAGAAACAAAACTCACTTAATAATCGGTTCAAGATGGATTCTTTGATAAAGACACGAGCTGTTCTGGAGCTTGATGACGACATCATGATGACTTGCAATGATATTGAGCGGGGATTCAGGATATGGCGTCAACACCCAGATCGTATTGTGGGTTTCTACCCCCGGCTAATTGGTGGAAGCCCGTTGCAGTATAGAGGTGAGAAATTTGCCCGGACTCATAAAGGTTACAACATGATTCTCACAGGGGCAGCTTTCCTTGATAGTCAAGTAGCTTTCGAGAGGTATTGGGGTGAAGAAGCCCGCCAAGGTAGGGAAGTGGTGGACAAGTATTTCAACTGCGAGGACGTGCTGATGAATTACTTGTATGCAAATGCAAGCTCATCTAAGACTGTGGAGTATGTGAGGCCAGCATGGACAATTGAGACGTCCAAGTTATCTGGTGTTGCAATCGGCCGAAATACACAAGTTCACTACCATATAAGGAGCAACTGCCTCCTGAAGTTTTCTGAGATGTATGGAAGTTTGGCCGGGCGCAAGTGGGAATTTGATGGCCGGAAGGATGGTGGAAATTGATCTGGCTTAAGTTTCTATTCCTCTTGATTTTGGACGCCCCATGGAAATTGCGAATTTTATTGCCAAAAATGTGGTATGTCATTATATCCCCAGACTGAATCATGCATAAGAGTATGATCTATTATGATTGCAATAATGTTATGAAATATAAATGAAACAACCACCTAGCTCTCTTTTAGTTTTTCTTCCCCTAATGTTGGAAGAGGATGCTTCCAGCTCCAAGAAGCGTGAGTTAGAGAAAAAGAGTCAGAATTTGGGCAGGATCAAATTTTCCCTTGAATTGAAAGGCTGAGTGCTTGAAGAAAGATTTTCACGACTACAAACTTCACACCGTTAAAGCTGTTCGTCAAAGTTACAACGAATGACTTGACTCTAACATCAGGGATGCTACTACAACAGTGGATGCCAACTTGCCAAGTCATTTAGTTTGCAGAAGAACTTTACCTCTGCAAGCCAACTTGCCAAGTCTTTTAGTTTGCAAAAGAACTCTACTTATGCAAACCGAATAAATAGTACTGGATCGGTTCTAATTTAAGGCAAAAATCGGTCCAACCCAAACCGTGCCCACCCCTAACGTTTTCCACGAGAATGAAAACAACTTTTTTCTGTTTTCTACAAGTACACATGAACTTGTTTTCATTTTATGAAAACATTCTCAGTGTTTTCTGTTTTTGGGTCACCGAACGTGTTTTTGCCTCATTTTTGTTCTCTGAAAATGAAAACAACCTCTTAAAACGTTACCGAACGGGTTTGCAAAAGAACTCTACTTATGCAAGCTAACTACGAGGGCTTAGCCTCTCCCTTGAACATAGGTTTTATTTGTTTGAACTTTGCTAAGTTTTCGCCAACGGGTCTAGCTTAGTGGAAAAATACTTGTATTTACAAAGAAATAATTAACCCAATTTTGTATTCACCTTTTGAAGATGATTTATGAATTTGAAATGGCCCCAAAACCATTAGTTTGAAGGGTGTAAATAGTTGACAGAAAAAAAAAAGAAAAAAACCCAAAAGAGAAAATTGACTAGTCTTCTGCCTCCACCTTGCTAGTTCTCCAATTTCACCCCCAAGAATACATGAACTCCCAAGAATTATGGGTCCAAGCTTATGGCAGACTCAAATCATGCAAATCAATAAGCCCAACACAGCTCAAACAATTCCATGCATTTATCATCAAAACAAGGCCTCTCCCCCTCCCAACCCAACAAATCATAAATCCAAAACTCACTTCTTCAACTGAAAAAAACTTCACTCACATTCTCTCCTTCTTAAACCACTTGGAAAAGCCAGACCTCTGCCTCAGCCTCTACAATGCCATCATCCAAGGCCTCCCTTCAAACCCCAACAACAAAGCAAGCTCGCTTCTTCAGGTGTTGGAATTACTCAAACATATGCTTGTCAATGGCCTCCTTCCTGATAACTACACTGTGCCCTCCGTTCTCAAGGCATGCGCGCAGTCGCGTGCGCTGAGAGAAGGCCAGAAAATGCACACCTATGCTATCAAGACTGGGCTTGTTTTGTCCAATGTGTATGTGAAGAACACTCTTATGAGGCTTTATGCTGTTTGTGGGGTTATAAATTGTGTCCGCAACTTGTTTGATGAAGGTCCTCAACGAGACTTGGTGTCTTGAACTACGCTTATTCAGGGTTATGTTAAAATGGGGTTGCCCAGAGAAGGCGTGGAAGCATTCTTTGACATGTGTGATGCCAAAATGATGGCAGATGAGATGACATTGGTCATTGTTCTCTCTGCTTGCTCTAAATTGGGAGACTTGAGCTTGGGGAGGAAGATAAATGAATACATATATGACAATGGGGTCTACCGAGATGTTTTTATTGGAAATGCTCTGGTTGATATGTACTTGAAGTGTGGAGATGCTGATTTTGCATATAAGGTGTTTAACGAGATGCCTGTGAGAAATGTGGTTTCTTGGAATTCAATGATATCAGGTTTGGCACATCAAGGGAAATTTAAGGAAGCATTGGATGTGTTCCGGGAGATGCAAAGAATAGGTCTTGAGCCAGATGATGTTACTTTAGTTGGTGTTTTGAATTCGTGCGCGAATCTTGGAGTGCTTGAGTTGGGGGAGTGGGTACATGCTTATGTTGATAGAAATCGGATTAAGGCAGATTGGTTTATAGGGAATGCACTCGTGGATATGTATGCTAAGTGTGGAAGCATAGACCAAGCCTTTAAAGTTTTTCAGGGCATGAAACGTAGAGATGTATATTCTTATACTGCCATGATTGTTGGATTAGCTATGCATGGGGAAGTTGAGAGGGCATTGGATATATTTGCTGAGATGCCTAGAATGGGCATCGAACCAGATGAGGTGACATTTATA
This sequence comes from Prunus kanzakura, assembly GCA_020521455.1. Lineage (NCBI taxonomy): Eukaryota > Viridiplantae > Streptophyta > Magnoliopsida > Rosales > Rosaceae > Prunus > Prunus kanzakura. The sequence goes on along the minus strand of BPUM01001015.1, from coordinate 84,256 downwards.
GGAGTCCTGGCAGCATGTAGTCATGGAGGACTTGTTGCAGAGGGTCAGAAATATTTTAGAGATATGTCAAGTGTGTACAAGCTCAGACCTCAGACAGAGCATTACGGCTGCATGGTTGACCTTTTAGGCCGTGCCGGGTTAATTAACGAGGCAGAGGAGTTTGTTAAAAACATGCCAATTGAGCACGATGCCTTCGTCTGGGGGGCCCTATTGGGAGCCTGTAGGATCCATGGGAAAGTAGAGCTTGCTGAAAGTGTAATGAAAAAACTACTGAAGGTAGAGCCAGAGAGAGATGGTGCATATGTGCTCATGTCAAACATATATTCCTCAGCAAATAGATGGAAGGATGCAGTGAAGTTGAGAAGGGCAATGAAAGGAAAGAACATGAAGAAAACTCCTGGGTGCAGTTCAATTGAACTTGATGGTGTTGTTCATGAATTCAGAAAGGGTGACAAATCACATAAAAGAAGTAAACACATATACAAATTGCTGGATGAGATTATGAGCCACCTAAAGAACCATGAGCTATTGGCACATTGAAGAACATTCTTTTGATGATTGAGGCATATCAACAGAAAATCGTTCCGGTGGGTTGAGAAAGAAAAGGGTTGGTAGCGTTCACGCATTGCGCCTGGCATGATTAACTGGATCCCATTGTTCAACATCATGGTCATTGAGGATTTACTGCATATTCCGAGAGGTAAGCAAGAAGATAAAGTTTAATAATTTTTGTCAACCTACTGGGTAATTTTATGTAAACAATTATCTTGTAAACTATTAACTACACTCCCCACACAAGATTTAATTATACTGTACTATATGATCTATGTTTGCTCATGCAGAAGCTGCTTTTGTCTTCTACCAAAAACACCATTAAGTAAAGATGAGTGCTCGCATCAGTCGTCCACACGCACGTTGGGACTATGAGCCGTTAATGCACGGGAGTCCAACAATGCATCAATGGCTAAAGCCCATAATCCTTTAAGTTGATGGACCAAGCCCCAAGTTTTCCCACTAGTGTAGAAAGTTAGCTACAAAAACTTACAGGTCCTTGTATCTTTTTAATTATAAAAGGCCCAATTTTATTGGGTTTATGGAGTTGGATGGCGTACACGCATACCTTAGTTGCTAAGACAGAAGCCAGCGGAAGTAGGGAATTATAGAACCCCACAACTAGCTTGCCTCCTAGAAAGTGTATAGTTTGATGCCTGCAGAATTGGCTTTGAACCCTATTATTAACTTATCCGACATTGCCAAATCAAAAGAAACCTGTTTCACTACCATGAGCTTTGGAAACTAGAATAATTATAACTTATAAGGCAGTTCTCTGTTACTACTACATCAGCCAAAAATCTGCTCAATTTCATTCCTTTCCGTTAACAAACATCCACTCATTAAAATATTCTAGTAATTTTTTCAATCAAACTTTTGTTGGGTTTTTCTCTTCATTTTCGTTTTTCGGGTTGTTCGGATGCTTTGCCTTGTTATCCAATTCAGGATCAAAGTAGTTTACTGCGGGATCTCCACATTAGTCAACGTGTTTTAGACGTTTACAATACCCTGTTTGGATTCTTGGGTGCTTAAAGTGAAGGGGGTTATGCAATACAAATGAGAAAACTTACATGAAACCAGTTTATGCAACCCTTTTTTCTCTCTCTCTCATCACGTGATAGGTTAACTGAATGAGTGATAGCTAAGTTTTTCTCCCACAAAAGGCAACATCATAGCCACATAACTGGGAAACAAGGCACCCCCGCCAGAAGGCAACCCAAACCAAAATTGTAAGATCCCCAGGAAGCTTGAAGCTGCAAAGAAAATCAGCATGAAATTTTAGATTATTTCCATGCTTTTTCAAATTTAAAGAAATTCATCTTATTAAGTAATTGAAGAAATTGTTTTTGGTGATTTTTGCCAAAAAAGAATAAGAAAATTAAGGCTACAACAGTTGAACCAGTAAGCATATGGTGAGGGTACTATATGGGCTGAAAGAGGGAGGACTGAGTCATATTAGTACCTGCCCTTTAGCATTTGCCTTGTCAGTTTTGGCTTGTACTATTTTATCCCAAACATATCGTCCAACTTTACAGTGGAGCAGCAGGGTTTGTCTTGTACTATTCTGGTATTCTGCTATACCTGTCTAAATCCATATGCAGCAAAAACTTTAAAAGATATTTTAAAATAAAAAAATTTCTGCTGCTATTCATAACAAAACTGATTTTTTTTTCTTAAATGTTATTTTGGGTAATGTTTTTGGACTAAAGATTTCATGTTTCTGAACGGAAAACTAACGGAATGAGTTCTATAAAAACAATTTAAAACCTCATGAGGCGTTAAAAAAAAAATGCAAGGGAAGGGAGAAAGACAAAAGAATTGAAAAGGAAGAAAGAAACTTTGGGCCATTGTTTTGTTTGGGATTCACTGCTCAATTTTGTCTTAACCAACATGTAAAAAAAGTGGATGTTATTATTCATAATTATTAAAGTTTTCTTTTTGTTTTTCTCCTAAAAAAACTTATTAAAGTTTGGTTAAGTGAAGGAAACAATGACCAAATCCGTAATTTCAAGAGAATGTCAATCAACTTTTTCTTTCTTCTTTTTAACAAACTAACGGAAAAAATCTCAGTGATGAGAGAGAAAGAGAGAACAAAACAAAGCCACTCACCCTTCCTTTAGCTCTTGATTTTGTGAAAACAAAGCTGCTCTGGTTTGGGGCTCTACCAGTCTCATAGTTTTCAACGTGAAAAAAATACAGTTTTTCTCAACATATGCTTCTTGTTTGGTTTCAATATAGCACTTTCCTTCAAAGTTAAAAGAGTAATGCTATATATACCTACCACATTTTAGTATCACATATTGGTACTTAATGTGACAAACTGCCGTTTGCATTATTTTGTTTATATACACCAAATGAGCATAATGTACATAGATAAAGACAATTCAAATCCTGAAGCAATATAAATAAACTTTCGCTTCATTCATGCTGACCACGTAAGAATTCACATTTAGTATGTTACTAACTTGAGTGTAGGAAGAAAATGTTATACGTAAACAAGTAATTGCATGTGTAATTAAGGAAATTCGTATTGCATTATTCATCTATGTCATTATGGTGTAGGTCCTTATTGTGCTACTCGACATAAGACTGGTTTTAGAGATTGAACTAAAGAGGCACTCGCATTTTCTGTGTGTGTGTCTCGTGAGAGTATTCATACAACGCATCTATTTCATAGATGACATTTTTGTTTCATTATATTTTCTTTTAAATTACGAATGAACTGTTTTATTCTATCATTTTATACGATAGTCTTTCATTCGTTATGAATGAAGCAATCTTTTAATCATAAAAATAAAGCTCTCCAAATCCAGCTATACTAAATGCAACCTTTGTATAATTTATGCTTTACAATCCAGATATCTCTTCTTGTTAAATGCCAAACGGTTGCAATGGTTAGTTTGGGCTGGCGGTTTGCATGGAGAGAGGTGAGGAGTGGGGTCCACACAAACTGTAACTACTTGTTGTATTAAAAATACAGCTCCTACCTAAACTCACTCTTGGAGAATAACCACAATTTGCGTGAATTCCCCATACTCCAATCTCAGCCACCAGGTAGTGCTAATCTTACCACTCCTCCTACATCAATTTTGGTACATCTACTGGTAATTTCATTAATTACTTTGGCAAAACATGGTTTCGTTAAATCCGTACTAAAAACATATGTAGGCTAGGAACGTTGATCAGGGTTTTGTGCCCGTCTCCTTACACTCAGGTTCAAAACGAGTACGATACGGAGAGCCTTGAGGGTTTTATTTTTATTTTTATTGTTTAGTCTATGGAATTTTCCAAAGCTAGTTTAATTTTTGGAGGAGGAGGATTGTGAATGTGAGGTAAACAGTTGAAGTTATAAGTATTCATCATTTCTTACATTTAGCATATGCACTTATGTTTGCAAATGGTAAAAATCTCAACGGTTTCTGATTGAAAAAGATTAAAGGATGCAAAGAAACAAAAGAAGGAAAGGGGATAAAGGTTAAGTTTTTTCGGACAAAAAAAAGGTGAGACAATAGTTTGTTTGGGTCTCATTGTTCAATTTTTGTCTTAACCAAGATGTAAAAAATGGGTTTTGATATTTTCTGCGTTTTAAATTCAAAATATTCTTATTTGTACTTCGTCTCGTTCTTTTGTTACAGGATATAATTTGTTTTGAACAATTAAATGATGTTCAAAAACAATTTTTGAGTACTAAACATCTCATTTTCTCACTTCATTAATATAAAAATCCCGTTTTCTCATCAATTACAATTTCTTATATAGATAAATATTAAAAGTCGCCACATTTTTGTCATAACCATCAAATGGAATAAGAAGGGGAAAGAAGTAATTAATGAAGCATTTGGGGGTGAAAGTGCAAAATCTGGCGGGCAGAATCAAGAAATTTAGAATAGGGAGATTGTGAGTGGGCCCTACTGATGGGAATCTCAGTAACAAACTCCCAGCTGTGCTGCTGTGGCCAATTGGAAAATCTCACTGAGTCTCAGAGTGAAATAAGAGAGAGAGAGAGAGAGAGGCAGCAGAGCAGAACAAAGAAACAATTCTCTCTCTCTCTCTCTCTCTTTCTCAGATATATACAGTTTCAGTCCCTTCTCCTACCACCATCTATTCTCTCTCTTCTCTGTCTCTCTCTCTCTACCAGTTCTTGATTTTCTGAAAACAAAGCTTTTCTGATACAAAAGGTTAAGAGCTTTGTATTTGTGGGACTACTGAAGCCTTCATTTTTAAGCTTTTTGTTTTTCATCTTCATGTGCTTGTATTTAATTCTGATCATTTGGTTTATGTGAAAATGCTGCAGAGAGACAAAACACACCCATAAAAGGCAAAAGGCTCCAGAAGACAAATTAAAGACTGGTCCAAAAATGTATGAAGATACAATAGGCTGCAACTTTGACCCAAACTCCATGCCAGAATCAGCAGAAAGTGTCCTCAGCCTCAACCCTCTTCCCCCACCACCTCCACCACAAGTTCTCATGCCTTCTCCTTCAGAAACCCACAACAACAACAACAACAGCTTTGCTGTTGCAGAAAACTTGAGACTCTCCATGGAAGAGCTCTCCTACCCTCATCAACAAGATCATCATGCTGCCATGGAAATTGAGCTCCAAAATGAACTTGGGTTCAATCCATACAGCACCAATACTGACCAGAACAACCATAGCAGCCATTTGGTTTCCTTTGAGCAACAAACCAATTGGGACAATATTCAGGGTGTCCATGATCAGATGCAGCAACAATTGCAAGATGGTGCTAATGGTGCATACCCACCTACACCTGACCTTCTCAACCTTTTCAGCTTACCTAGATGCTCACCCTCTTCTGTTCTCCAAAACTCGTCCATTACCTTCACAAACCCCAACCCGAAAAGCTCCAATTTTCCCAACTCTTTGGGGTTCCTCGGAGATGTCCATGGTGGGATTGACACCCCGCCAGGGACAGCGAGTTCAGTTCTCTACGACCCACTTTTCCATTTGAACCTGCCTCCACAGCCACCATTGTTCAGGGAAATGCTTCAGTCCTTGCCACATGGGTACAGCTTGCCAGGCTCAAGAAATGGGTCTTTGTTTAGTAGTGGTGGGGATGAGAGAGAGGGGATTGGAGGAGGGGTTTACTCAGATGGGATTAATAATGGGAGGCAATTTGAGAATGGGGTGTTGGAGTTCTCCAGAGAAATGGGTTCTATTGGAAGAGGAAGAGATGTCAAAGGGACCAAACACTTTGCCACTGAGAAGCACAGGAGAGTCCAGTTGAATGGCAAGTACAATGACTTGAAGAATTTGCTTCCACACCCAACAAAGGTATATACTTCAAATTCAAAATTTCACATCCTATCACTGCAAAAATATATGCTACTGAATTTGATTCAATTTCACAAAAAAATGCATATTAGTTGTTTTGAAGTTTTAATTGGGTAATGATTTCATGAATCACAGTGTATGACATTTTGATATCCAAGTTACTGGCTTGGTAGTTTCCCAAGTTTTTGTCCTTTTTTTGGCTGGATAGTCATATATTTTGCTGAATTAATGTTTGCCTTTTGGTCTTTGGGGAACAATTAATTGGAGGAAAGAGTGATAGAGCATCAATTGTGGGAGAAGCAATTGATTACATAAAGGAGCTTCTGAGGACAGTGGAAGAGCTGAAATTGCTGGTGGAGAAGAAAAGGTGTGGAAGAGAGAGGAGCAAGAGGCGCAGGACTGAACAAGATGGTGGTGCTGGAGATGATGAGAGCTGCAACATGAAGCCTCTTGGTGACCCTCATGACCAGTCCTACAACAATGGCTCTCTGAGGAGCTCATGGCTTCAGAGGAAATCCAAGGACACTGAGGTCGATATCCGCATTATCGATGATGAAGTTACGATCAAACTGGTTCAGAGGAAGAAGATCAATCTGTTGCTGTATGTGTCCAAGCTTCTTGATGAGCTGCAGCTTGATCTGCATCATGTTGCTGGTGGACACATTGGAAATTCCTACAGCTTCTTGTTCAACACCAAGGTTGGTAGTCTGCAATTTGTCCCAGTTTGTTTTTCTTTGATACAGGTGGTTTGGTTTTTAATTAGTTATGGTTAATTTGGTTTTAAATCTACAGATGTATGAAGGGTCATCTTTGTATGCAAGTGCCATAGCCCAAAAGCTCATTGAGGTTCTGGACATACAATATGCAGCAGTTCCACCTACCAACAGTTTTTAGGGAGGAATGAGTTATTTTAATAGATACTTTCTCTGTTGTTGATCTTGCTATATGATGCTGAATTTTAAAAGTAGACAATAAACTTGGTGTGACAGAAGCATGAAATAGAACATGTAGGACTTATATATTTTCTGGGTTTGCATGGTTTTGATAGTTAGTCACTTTAATATGGCTTGAGCACCACATTAATTAGCTAATTGCTATTATTTCATGCAAGTGGTGGGGGGTCATTATTTGCCAAGTGAGCCCCGTCAAATAAAAGCATGTCCCGGCCCGGCTCATTATTTAGTGGGTTAGGCCTGGGTTAAGGTGTCTAAACTAAAGTCCAGTTTGGCCCATAAGTCTGACCTGTTTGAGCCCATGGAAACTCAGCCCAGCCCACCCATCAAAGCCCGGCTGACAGGCCCACCAATAAAATAAAATAAATAATATATAATTGGGGTTAGGGTGATTTGGTCGCTGGTTTGTTTTGGTTAATAATATTTGGCCATATGTCGAAGCCCAGTTGTTTCAAACCCTAGCTAGCCTGCAGTTCCTATATTGTCTCTCGCTCATTTGCATCACTTGTGCTCTCTGGGAAGAACGCTCCGCGGCACAGGTCTCCCTCTGGTTATCTGTGTTCCTCTGTGAGTTGAATTAATTGATGTTATTGATATTAATATCTAAATTAATAAACCAGACACATATGAGGAGACGTAAATGTTATTTAGATATTAATTAGTCTCTTTGCACGAGCTTCCGTGCCTGCGAGAGGCTTTTTTTTTAAATTTATTTTAAAATTAAAAAAAGATAATGGGTAGTTGTGTTCTATAAAAATAGGATCCATTATCTGATTTTTCTTAATATGAAACAGTGTGAATTTACCATATTATCCTCATTTAATTAATAATTTCAATTCTTAATGTTTGCATTAACCAATGACATTTTCTGATATTTTGAATGTTTTATCATTCTCTGCCTTTGGCTTTATATATATAGATAAATCCCTATTGGTACACTGGCAAGTGATGTTAATATTTTTTTGACGAATAAAATTCCTATTGGTTTTTTAATACAATCGATAGTCTAAACTAAGGGGAGTGGGTTTCTTACACACACTAAGGTGCCATAGAGATGGAGTTTTAACTTGAGACCATTGGTCTTCAAGTCAAGGCTCCTTTTCCACTCCAGCTTGACCTCGTTGCCAAACAAATCCCTATCATTTATTGGCTTAAAAAGTACTCAGAATTAGGGCTGGGCATCTAAACCAAAATACCGAAATCGTACTCTAATCATACCGTACCATACCGATTTCATATCGTTTCATTTGAGATGAGGAGATATTTGGTACGATACCGTACCGTACTGAAGTACATATTTTTTTTGAGTATTGAATTCTACTATATGTGTAGGCTGTCAACAATGTGAACTCAATAATTGGACCTGCTTTGATTGGCAAGGTTGGTTGAATTTACTGTTTCGATTGTCATTAGATTGTTTGGAACCGTAGAATTGCTAATGATGTTTTACTTGGCTAAGTAATGATTTCTCTGGGTATAAACTAATGTTTCTGGTTACATTGTGCAAGACCCAAGTGAACAGACTGCTATTGACAACTTCATGGTTCAACAACTCGATGGAACTGTTAATGAATAGGTTGAATATTGAATTGGTTCATTTTTGAGTTGTGTCATTTTGATACCGAAATAGTACCGTACCATACCGATACCGATTTGGTACGGTATGGTACGGTACCAACTTTGGCAAACTATAATCCCATACCGATTTTAATTTCCGATATCGGTAGCGGTATGAGCCCAATACCATACCGTACCGTACCGTGCCCATTCCTACTCAGAATACGTGGGTCTGCTTTATACCATAAAAAGCTCATGAAATATGAACTAGAAAGCTGCTTTTGATTTTACAAGAACAAAACTGAAAACAAAAACCCCTTTTGGTAACTAATGATATTTTTTTGGTGCAGCCAAATGAAATATTCAAACATTTCATATGTAGAGAAGCGAATCAATGTGGAAATTAGTCGTCTACTGGGGAGTTTGTTTAGCTTCATTTAACATAGAGCGAAAAATATCTCTACTTCCTAGCTCTTTGCAAAGATAGGCCTACATCATTTTGCACAAGAAACAGCTATGATATTCTTTTGCAGGAAAAAAGAAATAAGCAGGGGAGAATTTAGGATAAAGTCATTCGAAATTTAATTCCATGGCACAACCTAACATTACAAGCATCAAAGCTTGGTATCTAACTGTCAGGTCAGCGACCAACACTGGTATGAGATAAGAATACCTTGAAGTTTTTACAAAACCGTTAGCCGAATACACGAAGCTATGATCATACAAGAAAACATAACTTAAATATCCTAATACATGGGGATGGGGTTGATTTGGTTCCACTACAAGATATCATAATAAATAACTACTAACAGCAGTTCAGAGAACAACAACTGTATAAACAAGCAAGGCCTCATACCGCAATAAAGTACACAGAACCAACAGTATACACCAAAACCAAAACTACATAGGCAAAACTAAACATCCCTGACAATAGAACTTGGAAGATGCCAACTGCTAGAAAATCCTATGCAGAGAACTCGATACATTTTCCAGCGATCGAATATGCCAGTAGCCTGCATAGACTATAGAATCTTCAGATTTAATTGGAGCATTCTCTTATATGGAAGTTTTTGGTAATCAAAGAATCTGATATATATATACACAAACTCCTTGATATTCGCTTGGAGATATAACAATCCAACCAGTAGGTGAGATCTAAACATTCAACAATCAAAAAAATTGGCATTGCATATTTAATAATATTTAGATATTAATGACTACTACGCAGGAAACAACAGGTAAGTACTAAAAAACAAAATTTCCCCAAGTCATAAGATCACAAGATTAGTCCACAAGCTATCCTTCAGCATACCATCAATGATTTTGTAAAAGTTGCACTTAATAGAAATTCTACAAAAAGCAAAAAAAAATGCAAAATTGATTTAAATTATGAAAAAAAAAAATTGTAATTCAACAAAGAAACAAAAAGAACTTGATCGGGTCGAAAAATCATACTAATATTTTTCTTTGCTACTAGAGTGTATCCTGTGAAGGAATCTATCTATTTCATGGTACTACTTCTATACCTAGGTTATTGGGCAGTGTTGACTCTGTACAACTATAAACCATAGATAAAAGACCATAGATTTTCAGATAACAACATTATGCACAACTTACTCAAGCATAAAATGAAGAACACCACGAACAAAAATGATTCTAAACTACCAAAATTTCACAATCCCAATAAGATGTGTATATAACCAGTTTTCCAATACATTATCCTTCTGATTAGCAGCACAAGATAGCCAGACCTCAATCAAGGTTATAGTCACTATTGTAGTTCTATTACAAACCCCGCATTCATATGTTCTTCACAAATTAACTCACAATTCCTCTGAGTACCCGAACGGCCCCAAATTTGGCTAAACATGTTCCACTTAAGCACTCCCACAATTCTTGAAAGCAACTTACCTTATAAATTAGCAAATTATATGCTTCGACCGAAAAAAAGGAAAATTATATGCAGAAACACATAAGAAACACTTTCCAAACAATCAAAAAGCAAACACCTCCTGCAATTTGAGGACTTAAACCAACTGGGTTACATTCAAAATTGCAGCACAACTAGCAAATTACTCAACCACTGAATGTGTGTAAAACTTTTAAACATTAACGCAGCTAGAAAGCGATTTCCCTAAAAACTGAAGTCATTCTGAACCAAAACACATGATAACCATTCGCCAAAAAATCGTAAACACATGGACTTTGAAGAACAAAACCCAACTGGTTCACCTTCTAACCTTCTAAATCTGGGAAGAGGAACCAGAAAAAGCGACTTACTCATTGGATGTACTTGGGTATTTCTCCTTTCCTTAAGAGGGAAAGAGAGTAGTGAGCAGCATCAATGAGGTCATCAATGTTGTGCAGGGACCTCTCCTCAGACGCCACCATAAAGATTGCGCGCGCCTCAGCTTTCTTGGCCAGCCTCGCTGCCAAATTCAGAGGCAAATCCGGTGAGTTGAGGCTTCTCAGAATTTGGCGATACAGTGAGAGAACGCGTCCTCTGTTTCTTGCCAAGTCCTCTGCCGTTGCCCATATCACACCCTTTCCCATTTCTCACTTCTCAGATTTCAAAGCCGTCAAATGCTTTGAGCTTTTTACTTCCCTAATGCCGGGCCGAGCCAGCCTAAAGCATGGAGTGGGCCGAATCTTTTCTTTTTCTTTCTCTAAGTTGGGCTAGGCTGGGCTGCCTATTGAATTTGGGTTCGTTATTGGGTCTCTTAATCTTGAATGGTTTAATATCATATATAAGGAGGCTATAATGAGGGGTTACAGTGAGGGGTTATAATGAGAGATCCTGAATAGCCGTTTGATTAAGTGCACAATTATTATTAGATTGCTGAATTGAATCCCCTCATTGTAGAAGCTCCCTATAATATAATGTCGTGTAAGCTTAATGTCTTGGTTACTTCCACTAACCTTTGCAAGACTCCTGTGTTGCATAGATACACCATTTTTTTGGACAAGTCGAGCATTGGATGTGTTTGGATGCGGTAGTATTCATGGGTGTGAGTTTTCCCTCATCTCCCTTCCTAACTTTGAAAAAAATAAAAACAGAAAAAGAAAAATCTCCAATACTTACTATGAAAGAAAGAAAATTTTCAAATACGAGCAATCACCACAATTTGTCAAAACTGTCAAACTCAAAAGATGCAAATGTAGGTTATGTGAGTTAGCCTGTCAGAATAGTATACTCATTCCCTTTACCAAGTTTAATGAGATTATGAGTGGGCCCCACTTTATGAGAATCTCAGTAACAAACTCCCACAAGTTTCAGTCCCTTCTCTTACCACCCCTCCCTCCCTCTCTCTCTCTCTCTCTCTCTCTCTCTCTCGATCGTATAAATTCCATCTCTACCAGTTCTTGAATTTGTGAACAACTCTTCTTACTTGGGGGGCTCTACCATTCTGATACAAATAGGTTATAGCTAGGTTAATAAGGCTAATTATGATATTAATTTGCGGGAGACTAATTTCTCTGCTTTTCACATTCATGTACTTATGTTTGATTCTGATCTTTTGGTTGCTGTGGAAATGCTTCAGAGAGACAAACAGAGCCGTAATAAGAAAAGGCTGCTACTTTGAAGACACAGTAGGGAAATCAACTCCAAGAATGTATGAAGACACAGTATGCTGCAACTTTGATCCAAACTCCATGCCAGAATCTGCAGAAACTGTGCTCAACGTCAACCCTCTACCCCCGCCACCGCAAGTTCTCATGCCTTCTACTTCAGAGACCCACAAAAACAACAACTTTGCTGTTGCAAAAAACTTGAGACTCTCCATTGAAGAGATCTCCTACCCTCATCAACAAGATCATCATGCTGCCATGGAAATTGAGCTCCAAAATGAACTTGGGTTCAATCCATACAGCACCAATACTGACCAGAGCAACAATAGCAGCCATTTGCTTTCCTTTGAGCAACAAACCAATGGGGACACCGCTGGAGGGGTGGACGCACCGCCCGGGACAGTGTCTTCAGTTTTCTATGACCCACTTTTGCATTTGAACCTTCCTCCGCAGCCACCATTGCCCAGGGAATTGTATCAGTCTTTGTTTAGTAGTGGTAGGGATGAGAGAGAGGGGATTGGAGGAGTGGTTTACTCAGATGGGATTAATAATGGAAGGCAATTTGAGAATGGGGTGTTGGAGTTCTCCAGAGAAATGGGTTCTATTGGAAGAGAAAGAGATATCGAAGGGACCAATTACTCTGCCACTGGGGAGCAAAGGAGAGTCCAGTTGAATGGCAAGTACAAAGCCTTGAGGGATTTGGTTCCAAACCCAACAAAGGTATATACTTAAAATTCAAAATTTCACATCCTATCACTGCAAAAATATATGCTACTGAATTTGATTAAATTTCACGAAAAAATGCATATTAGTTGTTTTGAAGTTTTAATTGGGTAATAATTTCATGAATCACAGTGTATGACATTTTGATATCCAAGTTATTGGCTTGGTAGTCTCCCAAGTTTTTCTCTTTTTCGGCTGGATAATTATATATTTTGCTGAATTAATGTTTGTCTTAACAATTAATTGGAGAAAAGACTGATAGAGCATCAATTGTGAGATATGCAATTAATTATATAAGGGAGCTTCTGTGGTTAGAGGAAGAGCTGAAATTGCTGGTGGAGAAGAAAAGGTGTGGGAGAGGGAGGCACCAGACTGAACAAGATGGTGGTGCTGGCGATGGTGAGAGCTGTAAGCCTCTTGGCGACCCTCATGATCAGTCCTACAACAATGGCTCTCTGAGGAACTCATGGCTTCAGAGGAAATCCAAGGACACTGAGGTCGATATCCGCATTATCGATGATGAAGTTACTATCAAGCTGGTTCAGACGAAGAAGATCAATGTGTTGCTGTATGTGTCAAAGCTTCTTGATGAGCTGCAGCTTGATCTCCACCATGCTGCTGGTGAACACGTTGGCAATTCCTACAGCTTCTTGTTCAACACCAAGGTTGGTAGTAATTAATCTTATACTCCTTTTTCTTTCTTATAGTCTTCATCAATTACTTCATACAGGTGGTGTGGTTTTTAATTAATTAGGGTTTACTTTTCATTTGTACAGATGCATGAAGGGTCTTTTTTGTATACAAAAGCTATAGGTGACAAGCTCATTGAGGTTCTGGACGGACAATATGCAGCAGTTCCACCTACCAGTAGTTATTAGGGAGGCATGAGTTCTTCCTTGGGTTATATACCAAGTGTTTTTATATTAAGAGATACTTTCGTAAAAAGCATTATGTTTAAGGGGCCTCTGTGCGCAGCACAGCCCGCAAACCCTATGGGCCAGGCTTGATGTCTACCTGCAAAGGGTGCAGAGGATGTGTGTATTTGTTATTGCAGAAGCTTGAGACATATATATATGTTTCTCTGATACCGTTGTTTCTACATAAATATGCTTGCCATTTACATAAATTTATAGCACTTGAAATTTTTTACCTCTTTTTATTTATTTATACACGATGCAATCCAAAATCTTAAATGATTAGCTCTCTCTGTTTTAGTTGTGCTTACTTTTGACCTTCTTTTGTAAAACTTTTACAAATTTGTGGTGTGGTGGCAAGCATGCGCAGATCTTCCTTGCCTTCAATAAACACATTTTTGGTATGTAGTTTTTAAAAAGTTTCGGGCCCGTTTGATAACCATTTAAGAGAGAGGATGAAAGGGGAGGATGGGGGAAGGAGAAACAAAAGTGAAAACAAAAACTTGAAAATGAAAACAATTTCAAATAGATTTTAGTTTTTAGTTTTTGTTTTCACTTTTGTTACTCCCTCCCATACTCCCTTCTCATCTTCCCTCTAAATCCCATCTACGTTGTCATTCTCACTTCCATTTTCCTCTCTTGTTCCTCTATACTTTAGCACAAAAAATAAAAAATAAAAACTAAAATTGAAATGGTTATCAAATAGGCCCTTCACTTTTGTGTTTGTATCTTCAATTGCATTGTTCAAATTGTATTTTAATTTATATAGGGTGATCTCGTTTGCACATTGTTCAAATTCTCAGTCAACTTCTGTCAATCTGTAATCCGTCAATTTTACCCTCACATTGGAACAATTTGTAAACCGCAGGGGTTAAATTCGATGCAATAGAAAAAAAGGGACAAAAGTGAAACTTTGTGAAAACTATAGGGACTAAAAACGTATTTCTCCTTTGCAAATTAGTTTTCTGTTAGCAAGGCAAGGTTGATTTGATTTGATGTGTTCAGAGTATCAGCCCATGCTATTACCTTTTATGAGGATTTCTACCAAATGCTCAGCTCATTATCTTTTTATAGTGATTTCCATCACATGCTTAGCCACATGTTGTCAAATAGGTCGACCTACTTTAGGGGTTGCCCAACACGTATATTGAAAAGCTTTGAACACAAAAATATATCAATGCTAACCAATGAAATGAGAGATTTTTTAGGGTCCTCGGTCATGTGATTATTTTTCTCATTCACATGACTACTCACGTAATGAGAGAGATAAACATACGGTTGTATGCAATGAATACCATTGCAGATTTTCTCGTTCTAACACTACACAAGAAAAACCAACATATCTGTACGAGAGGATAAATAGGTAAAAAGCCTATTCAAATCTAGTAACACAATTAGTAAAAATCTTATATATGCGTGTGAATTAGGTTGTTAGCCACGAACTACTAGTAGTTGAGTGTAAATCATTTTATTTTTTATTATATGTTTTAGGTAAACAGTTGTGTATCTCTTTGAACTGAAAAAAACAGGCCATTTGCAAGATTACTATTCATACTACTAGTAGTTAAATCCATCTTACATAATAGGGGTGGGATCACCTACCTATGAGAGTATTTTACAAAGTTTTATTTATTTTGAAAATGAAACTAAACATAATTAAGCTGCATGCAGACTGATCATCCCAGCTTTTCTTCCTCGGTATTGTACTTGAAGTTGAAGGCATTGATACCACTGTAAAAACCATCGTCCAAGTCGTTTGTGACATGCACCTGGCCGTTGGTACGAGTGTCGTGACGAGAGTAGGAGAACGGGACGTCACACGAAGCGGTCGTGGCCAGCAGCCTCACCTTCAGCACACTCTTTGCCGGCACATCAACCACGCACACAGTCTCCACTTCAGTTTGGTAGGCCTCGGTCTCTCCCCACTGGACATCTCCTTTAAACCCATCCGAAATTTCAACCTTATGCAATCCGCCTTCGTGCGTCGTGATTCGAGGAACGCCTGGAGCTTCAATGGTGGTTTTGAGCTTCATCGAGTAAATTCTGTTGATATCAATCCAACTGCAACTACTCAGCCTCTTGTACAACAACTTTAGGGTTACAGTGGTGGTTTCTTGGGTGAAGTTGACGGCCTCTGCGGTGGCGATTTCGAAGTCAGTTTGGTAATTGTAGATCCTGGCGTGGTCAAGGCGATACTTGACATTGTATATGGTCCTCGACTTAACAGGCTCTTCCACCTTGAGATGAGAGAATATGGAGAGATTAGGGACGTTGGCACTGAGAGCACATATCCCGCTCGCATATCTCTTGCAGTAATTGTTGTTCCCAACGTTAATGAGAGCTATGGCTTTGTCGTAAAGCTTGATCGCCTTATACAAAGTGTCTTTATAGTTTTTGTCTCGGGCGGTCGGGTTAAATGCGTCCGCCCAGATCCACTCTTCCTTGGCGAGTCTCCAATATCTTTCGAAAAAAATATTTTTTATTTGTAGGGTTCCGTCCGCGTTCATGAAGATCTCGTTCGCCACACCCGGATCATTAATATCATTACCGTGGAACATGAGGTGTGGTCCATCGCCATCGTCGTCATCACCGTAGTGTTCGCTCATTTGGGCGGTGATGTAGTTGTCATCATCGCCCTTGAACACCACGTGCTTCGGCAAAATCACCAGCGATTCCCAATTGACGACAGTGCACACATCCCGGGACTCTAGGTTGTTCGGATCGTCTGTGGTAGAGTTTGAGCCTCCGAAAAGTACAAGTGCATCCGAATCGTTGTGCAAGCAAGTGTAGCGTCCGAGCTGGACGTGGCGAAATTGGACTACCTGACTGTCCTCCTCAAGGTCATCTTCAGCTTTATCGTCCGGTTTATTGTCGTCGTCTTCGTCGTCTATTGGATCTACGTAGACTGGCTCGAACAAGGTACATGAGGGTTTGGATTGGTCTTCCTCCGGTTCGTCTGCCCCTGCAACAATCAAAACATCGCCTTCGAACTTATCCATGCCATTGACGCTTACCCAGTATTTATTGTTGTAACAGCATCTAATGTGGACAAATCCCTTGTTCTCGGTACTCTTTGCCATCTCCACTTCGTACTTTGCGTAATGGCTCCCGGCCTCTTCTCCGGTGAATTTGAGAAACCCGGAGGGGGCGTCCTCCTCTCCATCTTCTTTTTTTAGGTAGCGCAAGTACTTTTTGTTGTGGTTTGATTTCACCACCACAAACCTTGGCAATGTCATGTTCTCTATTTCTGTGTATATCTCAATAGATCTTTAGTGTGCATGCAGCATCTTATTTATAACGAAAAGCCCACACCGTCAATATTTATAAGAAGGGCAAAATTAGAAGAGATGGCTTCATGCATGGGCATACTGAAGGCAGTGATTTAGTTTCTCACATTACTCGAATAAAACTTTTTCAGCAGATGGGATGTCTGCAGACCATGAAATCATGTAGTGAAGTCCCATGCCGATCGACGCTTTTGTTGGGCTGTTTTTGTATATATAGAAAATTTGGCACCAGTTTCTTTCAATAAAAGTGTTAGAAGAAAATAAAACTTAAGGGAGGACTAAGTCAGTTTTTTTGTTGTTGCCAAAGTTAGAAAGGGAGAGGGGTCAAATTCACACACATGGTACCATGTGGTTTGAACTCATGACTTGGAAGCACACCAAAAACTTGAGCCGATCCAACGAACACCCCATTTCCATTAGTGAGGACTAAGTCAGTTAGTTATATAATTGTTATTACATTCAAAGCAAAGACCGTAATTTTTGGATTTTTTTGTTTTTTACTTTGTTAAAATTTCAAGCAAAGTTCTTTCAATTGTGCAAAATGAGAGGAACAATATTTGGTCTAGCTCTACTGTATTATTATCATTATGATTATTGTTATTATTTTGCTTAGGGACATGGTTAAGTTACAAAATGAGTAATTGTTCGGTGTGAAGATCATACTGCTTCGTTGAGTCTTTTTGGAGTTACTAATACTATATAATACCCATGAAATAATAAACATGTGGTCCACACCCATATTATTTAACATAATAAATTAATAAATTTTAGGCCCCTGTGCATAATCATAAATGAGGCCTCCTTAAACAAAATCTTCATTGAAAATACTACAAAAGAATTGGACCATATATATTGATAACAAATTTAGAACTAAAAACTCATCACCATATGTTTTTTCAAAACTCTGACAACATTTGATCGGCTTCGTGACTCTTTTAGGATCCTTAGCCTGTTAATTAGTACGAGCGAACATTTGGCCCAC
Source organism: Prunus kanzakura (assembly GCA_020521455.1). Classification (NCBI taxonomy): domain Eukaryota; kingdom Viridiplantae; phylum Streptophyta; class Magnoliopsida; order Rosales; family Rosaceae; genus Prunus; species Prunus kanzakura. Next base: position 66,424 of record BPUM01001015.1, on the reverse strand, counting down.
ATCTCAAAACTCTGAGATTCCTGTTAAGATTGCTAGTTTAATTTATATGATCACTCAGCTGACTGTCACGGTCCCTTTACATGAGCTTATCTTCCGCCGTATTGTTGCTTCTGATCGCACTGATTCCACCTGAGTTTGTTTGCCTTTTGGGTATTTTATTACCCAGCTCGCCACACATGCTCATGTCGCTCTCACTCTCGTACTGAAGACATGCCTGTTGGCCCTTCCCAAGTTAATTATGCTAGTGGTAATGCGTTTGATAGTGATCTTGAGGCTCTTCCTCCTGCTCGGGCTGCGCATGTTTCTAGCTCATCTGGTGATCCAATGCTTCAGTTCCTCACTACCCAGTTTGAGACGATACAGACTCATTTTGATGCTCAGCTTGAGACTCATTACACCACTATGACTCAACATTTTGATGCACGTTTTGATACTTTCAAAACGGAGATTCGTAATGATCTTAGTTGTTTCTTGTCCTTTCGGGATTTTTCTGTGGTTTCATTTGTACTTGTTTCCTTTTGGCATTTCATGACAAAAAGGGGGAGAATCGTTGATGATGTACTTAACTATGTTTAATCTTTGATGATGTACAATAGATAATCTATTTTCTTTTCATACCATATATGCTTCACCGGAATTTTTTTGCTTTGAGTTGATGCCTTTGCAGGTTTCAAGTAAATCATTATCGAGTTGTTTTTACCCTAGAAATTCCCTCTCTCTCACACCTCTCTCTCTCTCTCTCTCTCTCTCTCTCTCTCTCTCTCTCTCTCTCTCTCTCTCTCACGGCTTCGGCCACTACCACACACGGCTCTGGCCACTTAGTTCTCTCATACTATAGAGAAAACTCCGACCTTCTCTATTATTTTTGTATCTTCCTAAAGATTATCTAACTGACTTAGGCATTGGAGGGCCTTTGGCCAACACCCCCCGGGGGTGTGGTCTATTTACTCCAACCTTTTTCACGGGGATCGAAAGAGAAAAAAAGACCAAGGAAGTTCTAGGGTCAAAGAATCTACGTGCGATTATTCCTTGTGTGGAATTTTAGTCAAACAATGACCTCTAAAAAACTCTCTCTCTTGTGGAAACATGTGTAGGTTCTTTGAAGAAAACATATAAGATCACCATAAAATAAGAAACTTCGTAAGAGGTTTGTAGCTTAAGTGGTTAAAAGCATTTTATCTCGACATCTTTGGTCCTAGATTGGATTCACTGCTCCCCCAACGTTTGTAAATATATATATTTTTTTAAAAACACCTTCTTTATATTCAACATCCACCGGTACAACATCCACACCCCTGAATTACTAATAGGAGTGCCGAAACAGATAGACTAATTTCTTATTCTTCTCGGCGCTGATGGACGTACCCAAAATTTTTTCAATGGAGGTGCAATTTTTAAAGGCTTAAAGCTTACCCAAAAAAAAAAAAAAAAAAGGACAACCAAATATCCTTATAATTTAAACAATACCAATGTCATTCATAATTCATAGAAAAAAATAACATTAGAACTAACCTACAATTGTTACCGATGAGTATGATATTGATCATATGAATACAGAGATTGCCAAGTCAAAAAAGCTAAAATAAAAAATATATTATTAAAAGAAAAACAAAAGTGATGCGGCAGTTGCTAAAGAAGAAAAAAAACGCAACAGATTACATCTTTTTTTTCTTTCTAGTTTAACGATGAATTACATTGGAACTTACTTTGGAAGCTTGATCGATCCAGAATTTTCTTTTTTGGCACAAAACTTGATCGATGAATAAGTTTTTATAAAGACTTGGAATTCTCTCAACAAAAAAAAAAAAAAAAAAAACTTGGTGGTGGGGATGTAAATCTGATGTTTTATAAAGACTTTTTTTCATAGCTAAGATGTTTTGTAAGACTTGGGGATGGAGTTCTCTCGAAAAATAAAAAATAAAAATAAATGGTGGAAACACAAAATATCTCTCCAAACATCATATCTTTTTATAGCAGTAGGAGAGGTTTAGTTTCCTCTCTTCCGTGTACAACAAGACACCATTTTTCCCCGACACTGGATAGTTTCTTCTCGCTTTCTTTTACCAACGTAAGCCTATTAAGGCACACATCGAATTGAATAAAAGTAATGTTAAATTGGTAAATGATACTTGAGTTGTCAACAAAGAGATCCCTGGTAAGGTCATCATAAGCCAAAATTTCAAATGTCATTGCTCTTTTTAGTTTATTTTCTCCCCTTGATGACCATATATATAACAGTGTGAGTGCATAACCTTTAATCAATTTCAATCATCGATTGTTTATGAATACTAATTTAAACATCAGAGACCCTTTGAAACATACATACTGTACAATACATGTTTACTACATACCACTTTATTCCTTCATTCCAAATTAAAGAAGAGAAAAAAGACACATACGCGTGCATATATCATACAGGACAATTCAATAATTTTTATTTTAAAATTAGAAAGAAGCTTTCATTCAATAAGGAACGGAAATACAACATTACAGAAATATTGGAACTCAACACACTGCATAAATGTGGCCTCATTAAAACCTTACCTTCAAAAAAATTCAAGAAGAGAAAAATCTGGTGAAGGAAAAAGAGTACCACACTTGCTCAAACAAAAATAAAGCAAACTAGTCATTATTTATTGGAGAGTCGTGTACTTGATATTCATGTGGAGAACATCAATCACAGGCTTTCTTGTTTGGTCTCATACTTGAAGTTGTAGGAATTGACGCCACTGTAAACCCCATCGTCCATGGTGTGGGTAACCTGTTCTCCGTTGGTAAGCGTATCCCGCTGAGTGTAGGAGAATGGAACATCGCATGAGCCCCTAGTCGCCATCAGACTCACCTTCACCACAGACATTGGGGGCACAGCAACCTTGTACACAGTCTCTGCTACACTTTCAGAGGTGTCGGTTTTCCCCCACTGGATTTGTGTCCCGAATTCGGCCGATATTTTAATCTCTCCTTTTTCAATCAAAGGAACTCCAGTTTCAACATTGGTCTTGAGGCCCGTATTCATTGAAACGCTAGAATTCCAAGTAGTGCTCCGGGTGTCTTTGTACGAGAGATTCAAGTCTATTGTGTTTTGTTCTTGAGTTTGGTTAACCGCGTCTCCGGTGGCCACAGTGACAACTCTTTGGCTATAGATCCTGGAGTCAAGGAGGCGAAAGTTGATGTTGTAAATACTCCTAGACACAACAAGCTCTTCCAGCTCCATGCGCGCCTCTTTGATGATACTAGGGTCGCCAGCATTGAGACAGGAATCAAACCCGTCCGTGGTCAGACTAACGCAGAAATTATCGTTGCCCAAGTTGCGGAGAGCAACCTTGTTGTCATTGTCAAGCTTAATAGGCCAAAACAACATGTCCTTGTTGCTTTCGTTACCATCAAGATTGGAGTCGGCCCAGATCCAATTTGGGCTGCGCCTCCAGAACCTTCCAGAGAGATTGGATTTGATCCGAACACTCCCATCCCCATTAGAGAACACCTCGTTCCCCACACTGGATTGTCCAATGTCATTGGATGAGAATTGCAAGAAAGGGTGGCCATTAAACATGCTGGCGCTCAGGTATTTCCCATTGTCGCCCTTGAAGGCGACATGCTTGGGCAATATCAACAGCGTTTCCCAATCAACGATTAAGCAGGCGTCGCACAGCTCCGTGTTAGGATCCTCAGATCCTGCGTACAAGCACGAGTCTTGTGGCGGGGCCACCCTCCATAAGCATGCATAGTGCCCGAGCTGGACGTGTCGAAATCGGACCCCTTGAGCAGGATCCTTATCGTCTACGTAGACGGGCTCGAACAAGGTGCAAGACCATTTGGATTGGTCTTCCTCGGGTTCATTCGCGCCAGCAACAATCCAATAGTGGTGGTCCGACCACCTGACCCAGTATTTATTGTTGTAGCCGCATCTTATGTGCACCAGTCCCTTCCCGCCCTTTGCCATCTCCACATGGAACATTGCGTACGGACTCACGACCTCTTCTCCAGAGAACTTGAGAAACCCATGAATCTCCACATCTTCCTTTACGTAGCTCAAGTATTTGGCGTTGTACCTTGATCTCAACACCATATACCTTGGCAATGTGTCCACCATTTTCTCTTAATTAATTCTAGAAACAAATTAATGCCAAATCTCACTCTACGTACACACTCTGTAGCTATATAGTATGTATAGCTACTCTCGGTCAGTCCCCACTCCAAGTGAAGTGAACATGCTAGCTCTATTTATAGTGGATAAGGGTGGGAGATGATCATCTTCCTGAAAGAATTTGAAAAAGAATGGAAAGGTTGTGCAGAGAATGTTTTTTTTTTATTTTTAAGGGGAAATGAAATGTTATTAAGAAACTTGAGAAACAAGCAAATCCTGAAGCATATCATGAGAGTCCACAACCCAAACAACATCATGAGAAGATCCCAGGCCTAAAGAATGATGGGATATAGGAATGATACTATTGGTGGTGGGTACGGTTATGTGGGAGTAATGATAGGTAAGAGAAGAAACTTGTTCTCTTGTGATAATCAAAAGACAGAAAGTAGTGGGACACTATTTTTGATAATATGATGTTCCTTACTTGATCCAAAATGAAGAGAAAAGGGTGGCTTGACTAGCTCTCTGATAAAATGGAACTTGATCTTGATATGCTTACTCTTGCTGTGAAACATTGGATTTTTGGAAAGACATATAGCTGATTTGTTGTTGTCGCAGAACAGTTTTGCAGGGCCTTCTTGAACTTGACCCATCTCTTCTAAAATACTTTTCAGCCACCTAGCTTGACAACCTGATGATGCAAGAGCAACATACTCAGACTCTGTTGTTGAAAGTGCCACTATAGATTGCTTTTTGGAGGACTATGAAATCGCACTTGACCCGATGCTAAAGACATAACCAGATGTGCTTTTGCAAGTATCAACATCTCCACCCAAGTCACTGTCACTGTAGCCAGTCAAATTTAGATTCTGGACAGGATAATAATGCAAACCATAATTGACAGTTCCAACCACATATCTTAGGATTCTCTTTCCAAGCTCCCAATGAACATCTTTTGGTGATTCCATGAGGAAAAAGAAAACATGCATTGCACTTACTGTCATATAGACGCCACATGTTTTTACAAGAATGGGTTTCCGGAGTGGTTCCTTGAACGCTAGAAGCAATTAAAAGCTACACACGAAAAAAAAATTGTTGAGAGCAGTGTAGCTATTGTAGTCGTCGAAGGCCGGTCTTCCGTCGGCCCGATCGTCGACGCTACCTCGGGTGTCTCAACCTCGCCCACATCAGTGTAGCTACTGTTTTCTCTCTGTTATCCATTCCAGAGCCTGTTGACTACGAAGGTAACCAGGGAAAAGCTTTGGTGCTTTCCGACCAATGAGATATAGGTTGGATTATCGATTCAGGTGCTACTGATCATATGACCTATGATAAATCCTTTTTTCATTCTATGACTACTCCTACCAAAACAAGTGTGGTTACTGCTAACGGCGAATCTAACTCAGTCACTAGGGTTGGTTCCATCACTCTTACTCATACCCTTTCTTTACATAAAACTTTGCTTGTTCCTACTTTGTCCTATAATTTATTATCTGTTGGGAAAGTTACTGCACAGTTAGATTGCTGCGCGCTCATTTTCTCTTCTTTTGTTTGCTTCAAGATGTTCAGACCAGGGAGATCATAGGGTGTGGTACTAAGAGAGGGGGGCTTTACTATTGTTTGTACCTAATCAGTCACGGCCAGGAACTGGCCGAGGGAGTTCTTTTTCTTGGCCCTAGTACTTATTCGTGGAACCAAAACGCGGCGTTTCGCCTAGATACTTGGCCTTCCTGAAGACAGAAGAAAAGTTGCTAAGTCACGATTATCTCGGCCTCGATTATAGGCCGAGGCCGAGGCCGAACAAAATTACGGCCAAGGATATTAAAATCAGATCGTCAAGTGGCAGCGGGGTCCCACGCTTCATTTAATGAAGTAGTACCTCTTTTTATTGCAGCAAACCCACTGGCCAAGAATAGGCATTTAATGCATGAGGGAAGGTGGGAAGTGACTGAAGTCAAGATTTGACGACAGGAAACAGAGTGATTAGACGCAGACATTCTCACAAGAATTCTTGTAGCTTGAGAGATTGGGTGACTAACTATCAGAACAATAAATGCGTCCCCACGGCCAGTTGCACAGAAACCACGATTAGGGCGACGGCCGAGATTCACCGGGATTCATGGGGTCACACCACCATGCTTCACGATCCCAAATGTCGATTGGACTACCCACTTGCTCTGATCAGGCTCCACCATGCAGATTTCAAGCCTCGATTACTCCTCCAGGAACTCTTCCTATAAATACAAGGCTCAAGCTACATTCAAAGGGTTCAAACACCAAACCAAAGCCTCCCACGGAGCAACTTATTTTTTCCTGTAATGCACTTTCAATATCTTTACTTGCTTTCCTAGGAGTAGTGTTAGTTTGTAAGGAAAATCCATTCATCAATATATCATACGACCCTTGACTTTCAAGGCGCCGGAGCACCATCTCTGTTATTCGCTCATCCACCCCATATATCATACGACCGCCGCTCACTGAGCAGCGCGCCGGAGCACCGCTCTAAAACCACCATCAACACCCCCGTTAAACGGCCTTGTAGCTCAGGCCGTGAACCTGTCGGCCGAGATTAGTTCCTCTCTCGGCCACAATCGTTTGATTAAAAGTCAAAGTCCAAACAGGCGCACCATTTCACCACTTCCATCCAAACCACACCTCGACGCACGGTAGACCGTGCTGGCACGCCCGCGCACAAACGCACCGCTTCCAAAAGCAGGAAGCCGCGTGTCCACGCATATCCCCTCGGCCCGGAACTCCAGGCCGTGAGATTTGCGCGGCAGACACTTTTGGCACGCCCAGTGGGACACTTGTCAAAAACTTATGGTGGAAACCAGGGCACAGGCTAAGCTAAAAAACAAAGCAGTCGAAATGACTTCTGAGACTCCTGAGTCCACTTCGCCAATCACCGAGACCGAACATTCGGTCGGGATCTCGGCCAGTGTTCCAATAACGACGGATCGCTCGGCCGAGTCCATACAGGAACAAGCAGTAGTGGAGGAACTGATGTCCAAGCAGGCCTACAGGATAGAGACATCCTTTGTGGCCGCAATGGACAGATTCTCCTCGGAGCTGCGAACGCTTTTTCAAGAGAGGATGCCGGTAACCTCGCCCGCGACGCCTCCCAGAGCCGGACAGAGGAGCCAAGAGCGCGAGTTGGATCTGTGTGCCCTCCGCTTTTTCTATGTCCATCTCAATAAGTTTCACTGGACCAAGTTGGATCTGTGTGCCCTCCGCTGTGTCTTTGTGTGTTCTGCACCTCAATAAAAGGGTTACCGGTGTTACCATGGATGTTACATTTGTGGAGAACGATATATTTTTTCTGTTAGAAGCACCCAATCATGTTATTCAGGGGGAGAATAAAAGAAGCACATAATTTGTTTGAGATAGAAATACGGGGGAAAAAAGCACAAAATAGTGCGCTAGAACCTGTTCCGCTCAGCTCAGCCGAGCCGAGCCGAGCAGCTGCTCGAAGCAGGCTGTCGACCAGTCCAGCCAAGCCGAACAGTCAAGCCGAGCTGAACAGCCAAGCCGAACTAGACAGCAAGGACCCCCCTTCCCCCCTCTCTTGAATATACCTGGTCATGCTTCGCTGAACATCCCCGAGGTAAGTCTTTCAGATCCCAGTGCTTCTCAAAATATTGTTGAAATTGTGAAAAAAATTACATGCATAAGCAAACAGGGGAATACCACCAGACATATTCTCATTAGAAGGCAAGGTGAAATATGCCATTGTTGATTATATCTTTACACATAGATTGTCTCCTCAAGCTAAAGCAAGTGTTAATAAGATGAAAGGAATTAAATTCCTAATAGATTGGAAGAAGCTTTACAAGACCCAAAATGGGTGGAAGTAATGAATGTGGAGATGAAGGCCTTACAAAATAATGGAACATGGGAGATAGTTATACAACTTGAAGGAAAGAAACTTGTTGGATGTCGACGAGTGTACACAATTAAGCACAAAGCTGATGGCACAATAGAAAGGTATAAAGCAAGACTTGTGGCCAGGGTACATTTGCACCGATGGCAAAAATGAATACGGTGCAAGTTCTATTGTCCTTAACAGCTAATTTAGACCCTTGTCGTTTTGTCCTCTTGGTTTTGAACGGGTTCTCTAATATTTAGTCATGCCTCTGAACTCAGCTTCTACACTAGATAAAGCTGCTACATTCTGTTCCTTGCTCCTCCATGTCACCAAATTACCTCCCACGAATATGAAGTTACCTGATGTGGATTTTCTATCTGTTACACTACCTACCCAATCTGCATATGAATAACTGTAAATATTCTAATGACCATGCTTTGACAACATAAGTCATTTTCCAGGTGCAGACTTCAAATATCTAAGAATCCGAAGAACTGCATTGATGTGGTCTTCACTCGAAGAAAATTTACAGATGACGCTCACCGGATAAGCAATGTTTGGTCGAGTATGAGACAAGTAGATCAATCTTCCAACTAACCTTTGGTATCTTTCTTTGTTAGTTGGAACTTGATCCGGGTATTCTCCAAACAGATGATTCTGAATAATAGGAGTGTCCGCAGGTGAGCAATCTAGCATTCTTGTGTCTGTCAACAAGTCTAAGACACATTTCCTTTGAGAGAGAAATATGCCTTGTTGTGATCAGGCCACCTCAATTCCCAAGAAATATTTGAGTCCACTTAGATTCTTCATCTCAAATTTAGTAGCCAAATAGTCTTGTAGCTGAGATATTTCCTGTTTATCATACCCAGTAATTATCATGTGGTCAACATAGATTATTAAAGCTGTTACCTTCCCTTTCTGATGTTTCAAGAACAGAGTATGATATAAGTTACTCTGTTTGAAACCATTGTTCTTCATTGCCATGGTGAACTGCCCAAACCATGCACGTGGTGACTGTTTTAGTCAACACAACGCCTTTCGTAATTTGCATACTGTTCCAGTCTGGGTAGTATTATATCCAGGAGGAATGTCCAAATACACCTCCTCCGTGAGTTCTCCATGTAGGAAAACATTCTTTATATGAAACTGATGTAGTGGCCAATCCAAATTAGTTGCGAGGGACAATAAGACTCTGACTGTATTCAATTTTGCAACTGGTGCTAAGGTTGCTTCATAATCTATAGCATAAGTCTGTGTATACCCTTTCGCCACAAGTCTTGCCTTGAATCGTTCAATAGATCCATCAGTGTTGTGTTTTATGGTAAACACCCATCTACATCCGACAGTCTTTTTTTCTTGTGGTAAAGTTTCCAGTGTCCAAGTCTGATTCTTCCCAATAGCTTTCATATCTTCCTTTATAGCTTGAACCCACTTAGGATCTTTAAATGCTTTAGAAAACTTGGTTGGGATATGAATAGCAGACAACTGATGCACAAAGGCCTTGAGTGGTTGAGACAGCTTCTTAGTGGACACATGATTCACAATTGGATACTTTGATGTCTTGCCAATATCGGGTGAATAACGGTTTGGTGGCTTTCCACGATTCTGTATGAAAGGTAATTGGTATCTAATAGATTTGTCCTCTAAATTCACAAGTGTAGTAGGAGTAGTTGCATCAAGGATATTCTCAGGAGATTAGTCCAGTGGTACCGTTGAGTTAGAAGATGGGTCTTCATCTCGTTGTTCTATATTGTCTGTAGTGTAGGACTCGGATCAGAAACATCTTCACAGGGATCAAGTGGGTTTAGCGATTGATTGCTCTAGACTCGGGACGATTGATCGTTTCTATAGATAGGCGAATTTCTTCATTTTCCAAGTTGCTCCAATTTTGCTCTTCACTTCGTATCTCCCCTTGAAGCGTAGAATTGGATGATGGGTCATGAAAGAACATCTTAGATTCTAGAAAGGTCACATCCAAAGTGACATAGGTACGTCGGGTAGGAGGGTTATAACAGCAATAGCCTTTCTGATGAGTGGCATAACCCACAAAAACACAACGAAGCGAACATGGATCAAGTTTGCTACATTCATTTTTGTGGAGATGAACGAAGGCCACACATCCAAAGATTCAGGGTGTGAGTACCAAAACATAGGGTAGGGGATCATGTTGCACAAGCACTTGTAAGGGAGTTTAAAAAGTCGTTATACCAGAAGGCATGCGGTTGATCAGGTGAACTTTGGTGACAATAGCATCATCCCAGTGATGGCGAGGAATATGAGCGTCAGTCAGAAGTGCTCGGGCGGTTTCAAGAAAATATCGATTCTTTTGTTCAGCAACACTATTTTGTTATGGTGTCTGAGGACAAGTCGTCTCATGGATAATTCCATGTTGTTGTAAGTAAGCCTGAAAGTCATGATTGACAAATTCTCCACCATTATCTGAGCGAAGAATCTATATTTGAGCATTGAACTAGGTTTTCATCTGTTCGTAGAAGAACTGAAAACGGGAAAACACTTCATTTTTGTTCTTTAGCAAATAAAGTCATGTCATCCGTGTACAATCATCTATAAATGTAACAAACCACCGAACGCTAGAAGAAGTAGTGATAGGTGAAGGCCCTCAGACATCATAGTGAATTAATGTAAATGGAGTGGTACACTTGTTTGTACTCAACGGTTAGGGCACATGGTGACTTTTGGCTAAAATACAAGTATCACATGTGAAGTCGGAGTCCTTGAAACCTAAGAATAAATATGGTTTAAGATGTTTCATATGACTAAAAGATGGATGTCCCAATTAATGATGCCACAACCAGATTTGCTTTTGTTTGCTATCAGAGGGATTCATCACACTGTTAGCCATCCCGAGACTGATTTTAATTATCCATTTAAATCATTTAATTTATTTAATTATGAAATTACAATTTTGCCCCTGGGTGTAGGGTTATTTTGGTTACTTTTTAACCCGGTAGAATTTCGGGGAATTAAAGGGTACCAAGACGTAGATCGCGGCGATACAAGTTCATAGACATGTAATGGGCTTAAATCGGAGTTGTAACGAAGAAGTTACGATCAACGAAAGCCTAATGGCATAATCGTAAATATTTTGAAGTTGGTTTTTAAAAATTCAGATTTCGCTCCTTCTCTCTCCCTCTCTCCTAAAACAGCCCTTTTTCTCTCTCTCGCGCGCGCCTCTTCCGCCAGTTTTCGGAGCCGTTCGACAGCGGTTGGCGGTGCCATCTTCACAGAAGTTGTTCTCCTCCTCCTCCTCTACAAAACCCATATGATATGCACCCTTGAAAACCTCAAATTTCTCCAAATTTTCGAATCAAAAATTGATCAAAAACTGTCAATTACGCCGAATTTAACGTAAACTTTCCGTCTTCGATTCCGACGACCTCGGCTACCAAATTTGTCGATGCATGTATGCTTTATCATCCTTTCAACGTGATCTAGCTGATGGTTGGGTTGGTTAGGATTGATTTTGAAGTTTTGAAACTCGTTTTACAACTCAAAGTTTTGGCCAGTTTTCGACTCGAGTTTCCAACAAGTTCAGGTCACTTTTCGGTCATGGTCGAAGAACAAACATTGCTCCACTCGTTGTCATGATCACGTAGGTATATGTATTGTTGGGTGATTTGAGAATTTTCTGATTGCCAGAATTTTCTCAAGCCACCCACGCGCTGTCGACGCATGGGCCACGTGTGGGTGACCCATTTGGTCCTAAAATGATCCCCATATCGTCCCGAGTGCGATGGTATGCTCGAATTTGAATTTGGTTATCATTTGGCGGTTGATCGGATTTACGCATATTAGGCGTTATCCGGGTCTGATATGGTCGGACCGTTGGATCAACTCCATTTTCAAATATGTTGATCTAGGTATCTCTAGGATCATATAGGAATTCGCGGATTGTCAATTGGATTTTCGGATGCCCTGATTCAATGACTTAAAGTTTACGTTAAATGGTAACCGTCCGATCGCGAGCGATTCAATCGTTCGATTCGGACCAAACTTGCAGGACATGTATAATAAACCTTTTTGAACCCATAGAAAATTTTGGATTGGAAATTGGAGGTCATGGGCCCTGTGGGCCCGGTTGACCAAATTTGGAAAATTTGACACTCGGTTGACTAAGCATCTGTCGTGGCTATTCCACCATTCGAAACACGTAGTTGAACCTTAAGAACGACTCATTCGTCGTACACACACACTTGAATCCCGGGAAGTACTAGGATAGCTGGCTCAACTCAATCAAACTAATCTGCAACTTGTCGTTGAAAAGCAAATTACTTTAATGTTGTTAAATGTGGTTATTGTAGATACAGCACGAACATGCATGCTTGGCCCAAGTAATATATATATATATATATATATATATATATATATATATATATATATATATATATATATATAGATCACATGCTTGTGACTAATGATAGGAGGCTTTGTCGAGCCCGCATTAATAAATTTATGATTAGATTTTTTTTATGGAGTTTGGGCTACGTTAAACATGTATTTTCTGTATCATTATTTTTGAGTGGGCTGGGACTAATTAATCTACAAGTTACTCATCTTTTGTTTTGCCACCATAGATCGATACAAAGATGATTGAATTGAATGAGATCTACATGTCGATGGTTAGTTTAGGCATGAACGGTGGTGGTTTAGAGTTGTTAATATACAATGTAACAAGTTGTTTTACGGTTGGTTGTTTTTCATACATGTATGAGTGGTTTATGACACTTGACGCATATGAAATCTAATTTTGCCAACGATAATTGTGTGAGTAAGATGTGATAAGAGGCGACATGATATTAGTGATAATTTTAAATTAATATGAAACCCAAGATATGTTGATGTTGTCAAATGCATATGAGATTTCCAGGGATTTCTTCTGTTATTATTATTATCATTGTTGTTATCATTAATATTATTATTATCGCTTCATTTTGATGATTGTTATTGTTGGTTGTGCAAATCTCACGGTCTGGTGCTCCGGGCCGAGGGGATATGCGTTAACACGTGACGTCCTTCTTTTGGATGCGGTACGGTTGTGCGCGGGCGTGCCAGCACGGTCTACCGTGCGTCGAGATATGATGTGGTTTGGAGAAAATGTTTAAGTGATGCGCCTGTTTGAGTTCGACTCCTAATCAAACGATTGTGGCCGAGAGAGAAATTGATCTCGGCCGTCAGGTTCACGGCCTGAGCTACAAGGCCGTTTAGTGGTGGTGTCGATGGTGGGTTTTGGGCGGTGCTCCGGCGCGCTGCTCAGGGAGCGACGGTCGTATGATATATGGGGTGAATGAGATGGTAACAGAGATGGTGCTCCGGCTCCTTGAAAATCAAGGGTCATATGATATATTGATGAATGAATTTTCCTTACAATCTATCACTACTCCTAGGAAAGCAAGTAAAGGTATTGAAAGTGCATTACAGGAAAATATAATTTGCTCCGTGGGAGGCTTTTGGTTTGGTGTTTGAACCCTTTGAATGTAGCTTGAGCTTGGTATTTATAGGAAGAGCTCCGGAGGAGTAATCGAGGCTGAAAATTTGCATGGTGGAGCCTGATCAGAACAAGTGGGTGGTCCAATCGACATTTGGGATCGTGAAGCATGATGGTGTGACCCCATAAATCCCGGTAAATCTCGGCCGCCGCCCTGATCGTGGGTTCTGCGCTACTGGCCGTGGGAACGCATTTAATGCCCTGGTTTGGTGGTTGGTGATTGACCTCAAGTTGTAAGAATATTTGTAAGTATGTTTGCGCCTAACCACTCTGATTTCTGTCACCAAATCCTGACTTCAGTCACTTCCCTTCTTCCCTCGTGCATTAAATGCCTTTTTGCGGCTAGTGGGTTTGCTAGTCAGAGGCGTTACTTCATTAAATGAAGCGTGGGACCCTGCTGTCACGTGGTGATTTAACTCTAATATCTTCGGCCGTGTCCCCTTCGTCCTTCGGCCTCGGCCTGATGATACCGCGGTTGCAAGGCCGAGATGACTATGCCTTCGCAACTTTTCCTTTGTCTTTAGGAAGACAAAACACCTGATGAAACGCCACGTTTTGGTTCATGAATAGGTGCTAAGGCCGAGGGAGGTCCCTTCGGCCAGTCTATGGCCGTGATTTATTAGGCACAAACAGTTATTATAATTCACTCATGGCTTGATAGAGGGGTTTGGTGTCAGTAAGGATCTAATGAAATGTTGATTACATGTTTACACTCAAATATATGTCTATGTGTTTGGGTTGTGGGTAAGTTGGATATCGATGCGGGGGTTCATAAGGGTGTCTTGGAAAGTGAATAATAAGGGTTATGAATTCTGGTTTGCTGATTGGTATGTTATTTGTATGTGGAAATTGAGTTGAGAACGGATGTTGAAAGTTATGGGTGATCTAATTCAAACTAATGAATTTTTAGGATGGAAAACGTGGTTATGGAAATTTCAGGAATACGTATTACTATTACTATTATTAGTGGTGCTGTCAATATCATTTATAAGGGGTTATGGTGACTTTGGGTATGTTATGGATTTTGATGTTGGTACATTAGTTTATGTGGTTATCGGACTTTGAATTGCAATGTCTTTGAGAATGTCGGAGTTAGAATGTATATGGATGGGCTATGATTTTGGGAAATTGAATATGGTGTTTTGGATTTTATTATCTTGCCTTGTGGGATTTTCAGAGGCTGTATATTTCCTAAGTATATGAATAGTGATTTGAATATTAATTAAATCGAATGGGTTTATTTAGTCTTGATATTTTTCTTAAATATGGTTTTTGAAAAAGGAAGCGTGGATATTATTTTAATATATATATATATATATATATATATATATTTGTTATATGGAAACGATTTGTTTTGGAAATTGGATTTTTAAAGTATTATCTTTATTACATATATTAGTTTAAGAAAGTGGATTTTGGATCTTGACGATGGCACACCATCTCATGTACCCCCCGCCCCCCCCCCCCCCCCCCCCCCTCTCTCTTCTGATACTGATTCCTGGAATTGATGGATAATGGATACGTGGAAATTGTGGTTATGGTTTGGATATGTCGGAACCCGGGCACCCTTGACTGGGTGTTGCCGTAGACCCTTAGCAGGGTAGTCTGTGTGCGTAGGACTTGTCACAAGCGCATGAGTATTGAGGATTCTGTTGTGCGTGTTGGTGAGCTCAGTCCTCGGTTGGACGGCTCGTCCCTAGTCACATGGTTGTTGAAAATTCCTCCATGTGGTTCAGCCAAATGATCTGAGGTTGGATTGTTTCCCCTCCCCAACACTTGGATGCTTAGATATGGAAGCTCGGATATGGATACTTGGATATGTCGGAACTCGGGCACCTTTGGCGGAGTGTTTTGTAGACCCTTAGCGGGGTAGTCTACGCGCGTAGGACTTGTCACAGGCGCACGAGTATTGAGGATTCTGTTGTGCGTGCTGGGAGCCCAGTCCCTGGTTGGATGGCTCGTCCCTGGCCACATGGTTGTTGAGGATACCTCCATGTGGTCTAGTCAAATGATCCCCGAATGGGATTGTTTTCCCTAGGTACATGATGATAGTGTGAGGTGTGTGTATTTATTTATATATATGTGTGTGTGTGTGTGTGTGTGTGTGTGTGTGTGTGTGTGTGAATTTGTTTTCGGGTCGAGATTCTTGAACTTGTGTTTTGTGAGAAGTGTTTAGTGGTTGCTTTGTCGAACTTGATGTTGAAAATTGAATCTAAATTGAATCGTTGACATTATTTTAAATAATTGTATATTATCTGAATCTTAATTGTTGATTTAAGAACTACGTGTGGCTTGATCCCTCACAAAGGGGTACGTAGGTAACCTGAGGTTTAACGTAGGTAGCCTGAGGTTTAACTTAGGTGCAGCCGCAAAATAAACTGTTTGAGCTGTGCTTGTATTGTACTAAGTGGGGAAGTGAATTTTGGAAGAAGAAAGGTCTTCTCTAATTCTGTTACGTTAAGTGTTTCAGGTGTATGGATTTACAAATGAGTTCAAAAGGTAGAATGTTTTAGAAAATGTTTGGTGATGAGGCTGAAGGCCTATTTGTTTGTTGTGTGTGTGTAACGTACTTTGTGCATGCAGAAGTTTGGAGATTATTAAACTACATTTTTGACAGGTTAAAAAATTTGGTAATGTCCGTATTTTAGGGGAGACTCTGCTGAAATTTCGGCAGAAAGTCTCGTCTCTCTTTAGCAAGTGGGCCCGGCATCAGTTTGATGTTGAAAAAACCACAAGATCCGTTTCGGATTTCGACGAATTTGGGGCGGGTCCTGTCAACAACGAAACCTGGATGGGCAAGTAAATAACAAATTCCTATTTCCATTTATAGTAGGAAATCAATAATTAAAGTAATTCTTGATGTGTAAGGAAAGTAAGTCAATGGTCCACAAGTCACGCTAACACACATCTTCCTTTATGTAGCTCAAGTATTTGGTGTTGTACCTTGATTTCAACACCATATACCTTGGCAATGTGTCCACCATTTTCTCTTAATTAATTCTAGGTAGAAAGAAATTAATGTCAAATCTCACTCTGTACACACTCTTTAGCTATATAGTATGTATAGTACTCTCGGTCAGTCCCCACTCTAAGTGAAGTGAACATGCTAGCTATATTTATAGTGGATAAGGGTGGGAGATGATCATCTTCATGAAAAAATTTGAAAAAGAATGGAAACGTTGTGCAGAGAATGGTTATTTATTTATTTATTTATTAATTATTTTTTTTAGGAAATGAAATGTTATTAAGAAACTTGAGAAACAAGCAAATCCTGAAGCATATCATGACTCATGATTCATGATTCATGAGAGTCCACAACCCAAACAACATCATGAGAAGATCCCAATCATGAGAAGATCCCAAGCCTAAAGAATATATAAAGTACAGGTTGAATTCTTTAAAGGAGGAGGCAAAAATCCTAGTAAGGACCACTAGACAAAAGCCTAGAGACGTGGAACTGGATAAGGATTGGGAATAATCTTTGTCTTATGCTGATGTTTTACTATGTACCGTTGGAATTCAATGGTTGACTGGTCGTGGGTGTCTTGATCATCTTCTCTAGCTCCATGGGTGTCTTGAGGAGCTCTTGTGGCTGATATTTATTGGCTATTACTTCCTAACTAAACTCATCAAAATTTCTGGGTTATCCCTCCTTGGTGGAGGATGCACGTGAAGCATGAATGGTGCAGCTTTCGTAAATTGGTTGGTGGCTTGGTTGGGTTTTTGGCATGTGAAGAATGTTGACCAGTGCATGTGAACACTTGTTGTTCAATGAAACATCCTCTCCCATGATGAACATCAGAAACCCTAAAAAGAAAAAAAGCCTAACAGAGAATAACAGAGAAAACAGAAAGGAAAAAAGAAAGAGAAAGAAAAGACAGAAGGAGGAAGAATAAGAGGGGAGAGATAGGGAAGTAGAGAAATAAAGAAGAAGAAAAAAGAGAGAATGAGCGAGAAAAGAAAAAGGAAGAATGGACCGAGAGAATGAGGGAGAAAAAAAAAGGAGGAAGAAAGAAGAGATGGGACGGAGATAGAATTGTTCGCTTTTTTTCAATTACGAGGCCATTTTTTTTATCTGCCTTGATATTCTCTTAGAGGAAGAACATTGAAGAGCGCCCCTCTAATTCCTTTTGTTCTTTTCATTTTTTTGGCTTGCTCATGCAGGTGAAACTAAGCAATCTATTCTCCTGAATAGGGCATGCACCACTGTAATTCGATTTTATATTTTCATCTTTGTGGTTTGATCTTTCTGGTACGAACATTCGTCAATCCTTGAATAACGTCGAATTGGCATTGAGTTGGAAACTGGTGACCGTGACCCTTGTGATTCTGTTCTCTTGGTTTTGAAATTCTTGAGCACGGTCGAAACTGGGGTTGAGGAAGGTCAAAACTTTTTGGGGTTGACGTCCAGATCTGAATGGGCGACATTGTCATATTTGTTACAATTTTGAAGTTCGAAATCACTTATGAGGTAAGTGATATACTGTATTTGTCAATTTTAGTATTGGGCATCAGCATGAGTTACGTTAGTTTGTATGTAGGTTTTTCAATGTTTTACGAGAGACTCAAAACGGATTTGTATGTGTAGAATACTTATTTACTAATGTTTCATATCACTAAAATTATATAAATGTATATTTCAGTGTTTTTAGTTTTCATGTAGTATTTATTTGGTTAATATATACTCGAAGATCCTGTATTTGTGAATTTTAGTATTGGGCATCGGCATGAGTTACTCTAGTTTAGATGTTGGTTCTTTAATGTTTCACCAAAGACTCAGTGTTTTTATTTTGCATATCGTATTTGGTTAATATATATTTGAATGCTCTTTGAAAGCATGTGCCAATGTTGTTATGATTGTGGTGATTAGTGGCGGAGCTAGGATTTCACATTAGAGGGGGCCCTTCATAAACCTTGTCTTCTCTTTTTAATTATCATGAATTTCATATTTTAAATTGGTTAAATACTAATATATCATCATCTAAACTTTTAAAGACTTAAAATTTGATAATTTATATTCCAAAAGAGAAAAGAAATAGAAGAAAAAAATAGTTACTAAAGCGTAATATTAAGGTACCCAACTCAGACATAAAAAAAATTTGAAAAATAAAAAATTCACAAAGCTTTAAACAAAAGAGGAAGAGAAAGAAAGGTTAAAACTTTAGGAGTTTTTATTGCAAATACCATAAACTAACCTAGAAGATTTAAAGGAGATGAGTAAAAGAGAGACCTAGAAATTTTATGGTTAATTTGTAGACAAAAAGAACATAATATATTATTTTATTTTAAGGTAAATATCCTAAAATTAATCTAATATAGTATAATGTTATATATTATATGTAATATATACACAAAAGAGGCAGAGCCAAGCAGTTGCAATCTATGTCGATGTATGGATATTATCAAGGTAACTCGGATCATACCCTATTTATCAAATGTAGGGATAGTAAATTACATAGCTGATAATCTATGTCGATGATATGGTAGTTACTGGTGATGATGTTGTTGAAATGTGTAAATTACAGAAGTACCTCAGAGTTTGAGATGAAGGACATGGGGGCTTTGAAGTATTTTTTGGGAATTGAAGTAACTTGCTCTGCTACTAGTATTTGTCTCTCTTGAAGGAAGTATGTTCTAGACATGTTGACAGAAACTGGTATGTTAGGGTGTGCACCAGCCGAAACCCCTATTGTGCAGAATCATCACCTAGCAATCTATCATGATCAAGTGCCAACCAACAAAGAGATATATCAGAGGTTAGTGGGAAGTCTAATTTATCTTTCGCACACTAGACCTGGTATCGCATATGCAATTAGTGTTGTTAGCCATTCTCCTAGTGAAGATCACTTAGCGGTAGTTATGAGGATTTTGTGTTATTTGAAGAAAGCTTCAAGCCGAGGCTTGATATTCAGAAAACTGGGACATTTGAATGTCAAGGGTTATACAGATGCAGATTGGGCAGGCAATATAACAGATATACATTCTACATCAGGTTTCTTCACTTTCATTAGGGGTAATTTGGTTAAATGGCGAAGTAAGATGCAGAATGTAGTGGCTCGATCTTTAACGAAAGTTGGTATGACTCTTAACCCCAAACCACGACCTGTATTCTGCCTTAGTTGAAGATTGAGCCACTACATTCTGCATCTTACTTCGCCATGTAACCAAATTACCCCCAATGAAAGTGAAGTAACTTGATGTAGAACGTCTATATGTTATATTGCATGCCTAATCTGCATCTGTACAACCCTTAACATTCAAATGTCCCAGCTTTCTGAATATCAAGCCTCGGCCTGGAGCTTTCTTCAAATAACTCAAAATCCTCATAACTGCCGCTAAGTGATCTTCACTAGGAGAATGCATGAACTGGCTAACAACACTAACTGCATATGCGATATCTGGTCTAGTGTGCGAAAGATAAATTAGACTTCCCACTAACCTCTGATATCTCTCTTTGTTGGTTGGCACTTGATCATGATAGATTTATAGGTGATGATTCTGCACAATAGGGGTTTTGGCTGGTGCACACCTTAACTTACCAGTTTCTGTCAACATGTCTAGAACATACTTCCTTCGAGAGAGACAAATACTAGTAACAGAGCGAGTTACTTCGATTCCAAAAAAATACTTCAAAGCCCCCATGTCCTTCAACTCAAACTCCGAGGCTAAGTACTTTTGTAATTTACACATTTCAACAACATCATCACCAGTAACTACCATATCATCGATATAGATTATCAGCAAAGTAATCTTACCATCCATACATTTGATAAATAGGGTATGATCCGAGTTACCTTGATAATATCCATACTTCTTCATTGCTTCATTGAATTGCCCAAACCATGCTTGTGGAGACTGCTTCAATCTATAAAGTGTCTTTCGAAGCCTACACACCTTCCCATTGTTATTAGACAACCTATAATCAGGTGGTATGTCCATATACACTTATTCTTCTAGATCTCCAGGCAAAAAGGCATTCTTCACATCGAATTCCTTGAGAGAACAATCTAAATTAGCTGCTAAGGACAATAGAACTTGCATCGTATTCATTTTTGCCATCAGTGCAAACATACCCTGATAATCAACTCTATACATCTGCGTATACCCTTTGGCCACAAGTCTTACTTTATATCTGTCTAATGTGCCATCAGCTTTGTGCTTAACTGTGTACACCCATAAACATCCAACATGTTTCTTTCCTTCAGCTTGTAGAACTATCTCCCATGTTCCATTATTCTGTAAGGCCTCCATCTCCACATTCATTGCTTCCACCCATTTTGGGTCTTGCAAAGCTTCTTCCAATCTATTAGGAATTTTAATTCCTTCCATCTGACTGACAATAATGCTTTAGCTTTAGGAGACAATCTGTGTGTGTAGACATAATCAACAATGGCATATTTTACCTTGCCTTCTAGTGAGAAAATGTTTGGTGGTATTCCCTTGTTTGCTTATGCAGGTAATTTTTTCCCAATTTCAACAATATTTTGAGAAGCACTGGGATCTGAAAGACTTACCTCAAGGATGTTCAGTGGAGCATGAGCAAGTATGTTCAAGAGAGGGGGGTCGCTGTTGTCCTGTTCGGCTCGGCCTGGTCGACAACCTGCTTCTAGCAACTGCTTGGCTCAGCCTCTTTTGTGTATATATTATATATAATATATAACATTATACTATATTAGATTAATTTTAGGATATTTACCTTAAAATAAAATAATATATTATGTTCTTTTTGTTCACAAATTAACCATAAAATTTCCTGGTCTTTCTTTTACTCATCTCCTTTAAATCTTCTAGGTTAGTTTATGATATTTGCACTAAAAACTCATAAAGTTTTAACCTTTCTTTCTCTTCCTCTTTTGTTTAAAGCTTTGTGAATTTTTTATTTTCCTCATTTTTTTAATGTATGAGTTGGGTATGTTAATATTACACTTTACGAACTATTTTTTTTCTTCTATTTCTTTTCTATTTTGGAATGTAAATTATCAAATTTGAAGTCTTTAATAGTGTAGATGATGATATTAGTATTTAACCAATTTAAAATATGAAATTCATGATAATTAAAAAGAGAAGACAAGGTTTATGAAGGGTCCCCTCTAATGTGAAATCCTGGCTCCGCCACTGATCACCACAATCATAACAACATTAGCACATGCTTTCAAAGAGCATTCAAATATATATTAACCAAAATACGATCTGCAAAATAAAAACACTGAGTCTCCGGTGAAACCTTAAAGAACCAACATCTAAACTAGAGTAACTCATGCCGATGCCCAATACTAAAATTCACAATATAGGATCTTCAAATATATATTAACTAAATAACTACTACATGAAAAGTAAAAACACTGAAATATACATTTATATAATTTTAGTGATAAATAAACGAAATATAGTATGAAACATTAGTAAATAAGTATTCTACACATATGAATCCGTTTTGAGTCTCTCGTGAAACATTAAAGAACCTACATACAAACTAACGTAACTCATGTTGATGCCCAATACTAAAAGCAGATAAAAATAATGGTGAACACATGTTGCCAAGGTATATGGTGTTGAAATCAAGGTACAACACCGAATACTTGAGCTACGTAAAGGAAGATGTGTGTTAGCGTGACTTGTGGACCATTGACTTACTTTCCTTACACATTAAGAATCACTTTAATTCTTGATTTCCTACTGTAAATAGAAATAGGAATTTATTATTTACTTGCCCGTTCATGTTTCGTTGTATTATAAATATGACCTCCTATAAGGAGAAGAATACATAGAAAATTGCCACAAAGAAATATTGTCTCATAGTTCTCATATTTTAGCATGGTATCAGAGTGGGTTGATTGACTAGGCTTGAATTGGGCCTTTACCCTAACCCAATATATGGTGTTCACATGTTGGGCTTGAATATTTACCCCTACCCTTACTCAATACGTGATGTTCATGTGTTGGGCTTGAATGATTGACTCCGATGTGGACTTGGCTCCACGTGTGGCCCACTATGTGGTGGTCCTACGTGAGGGGGCGTGTTAAAGAATATAAGTTCCACATCGAAAACTTGACTAAATAAAATACAAGACATAATGAATAGTTCCACTACTAATATCACCGAGGCCTTTTGTGATAAAACCCCACACCTATTGGGCTTTGTAGGTGGTTGAGTTGGGGACAATATTGGTGTTGTTAGTAGTGGATCGTTGGCCCGTCTCTCTGAATTTAACATGATATCAGAGCGGCAATATTGGAATTGCTATTTTGATGACCTCGAACCCGATCCTGAATCAGGATCCAATTTTGATGACCCCGAACCCAATCCCAACTACAACTCTGATGACTACCTCGACCCTGAATTTGTCTCTGATTCAGACCCAGATCCCTTCTATCCCGACTTCAACCTCGACTTAGGCTCAGATCCCGATCCGGATTCCTACTAAACCTGTATACTATGCATCTTCCGCTACATAGATTATGACTTCTCGACTAACGACCCTGACACATGGACCAGATTGTGCATACTATGGTGATCCAAGACACACTTGTGAGACTTGTTTTAAATTGCATGGCTACCCCGAATGGTGGGCTACTCTCAAAGATCGAACACAACACGATATGACCAGTAATGGTACTGGTTATGGATTCCATACTTCGAATAAGAGTGATTCCACGAGCTGGATAATTGATTCTGGTGCAACTGATCATATGACGTTTGATCTTGATGATTTTTTGAATACTACCCAACCTCGACGAACTTGTATTGCTAATGCCAATGGAGTTATGTATTCAGTGACAGGGGCTGGCACTGTTGCACTCTCATCCTCTCTCTCACTATCTAATACTTTACTTGTTCCATCTTTATCCAATAAATTGATGTCTATTAGTTAGCTTACTGAACAATTGAATTGTTGTGTACTCATTTGCATTCTTGGTCGTGGTACTAAGAAAAGGGGGCTATATTATTTAGATGACTTCAGTCTCGGGATGGCTAACAGTGTGATGAATCCCTCTGATAGCAAAGAAAAGAAAATCTGGTTCTGGCACCGTCGATTGGGACATCCGTCTTTAATTCATATGAAGCATCTTATACCATATTTATTCTTAGGTTTCAAGAACTCCGACTTCACATGTGATACTTGTATTTTGACCAAGAGTCACCGTGTGCCTTATCTGTTGAGTACAAACAAGTGTACCACTCCGTTTACATTAATTCACTCTGATGTTTGGGGGCCTTCGCCTATCACTGCTCCTTCTAGCATTCGGTGGTTTATTACATTTATAGATGATTGTACAAGGATGACATGGTTTTATTTGCTGAAGAATAAAAACGAAGTGTTTTCCCATTTTCAGTTCTTCCACGAGCAGATGAAAACCTAGTTCAATGCTCAAATACAGATTCTTCCCTTAGATAATGGTAGAGAATTTGTCAATTATGACTTCCAGCCCAAGCGCTTCTGATTGATGCTCATATTCCTCGCCATCACTAGGATGATGTTATTGTCACCGCAGTTCACCTGATCAACTGCATGCCTTCTGGTGTATTGACCTTTAAAACTCCCTTACAAGTGCTAGCGCAACATGAGCCCCTACCCTCTGTTTTGGTACTCACACCCCGAACATTTGGATGTGTGACCTTCATTCATCTCCACAAAAATTAATGTAGCAAAATCGATCCATGTGCGCTTCGTTGTGTTTTTGTGGGTTATCAACTCATCAGAAAGGCTACCGCTGTTATAACCATCCTACCCGACGTACCTAAGTCACTTTGGATATGACCTTTCTAGAATATGGGATGTTCATCCATGACCCATCATCCAATTCTACGCTTTAGGGGGAGATATGAAGTAAAGAGCAAAATTAGAGCAACTTGGAAAACGAAGAAATTCGCCTATGTACGGAAACGATCGATCGTCCCGAGTCTAGAGCACGAGATTGCTCTCTACCGAAAAGCAATCAATCCCTAGACCCACCTGACCCCTGTGAAGATATTTCTGATCCGAGTCCTGCACCTACAGACAATATAGAACAACGAGATGAAGACCCCTCTTCTAACTCAACGGTACCACCGGGTTTAGGGAATTTAGAGGATAAATCTATCCTTGAGGTAACTATTCCTACTACAATTGTGAATTTAGAGGATAAATATATTGGATACCAATTACCTTTCAGGCAGAATCGTGGAAAGCCACCAAACCGTTATTCACTTGATATTGGCAAGACATCAAAGTATCCAATTGCGTATCATGAAGGAGTTAGAATCTGTTGAAGACTATTTCAACTTTGCCATTTCTCAAGTCAACCAACTGAGAATTATTGGAGAACAAATTGAAGACCAGAGAGTTGCTGAAAAAATTCTTTGAAGTATGTCCCGAAAGTTTGAATATACTGTGGTGGCCATTGAAGAATCTAACGATCTGTCTACTTTGTCTCTTGACAGTTTAATGGGTTCTCTTCAATCCCATGAGTTACGGCTAAAGCAGTTTGACTCTGGCCCTATTGAGAAAGCTTTTCAATCTCAAGTCTCATTCAGAGGAAGTTCTAGAAGAGGAGAGGCGACTTTGCTCGTGGACGAGGAAGAAATAATCAAGGACGTGGCTATGCAAATGACCAGAAAGAAACTTATGTTGAAGGCTCTGCACAAGATTATGGTTATTCAAGAGGGAAAGCAGATTATGGTTATCCAAGAAGAAGATGAAGAGCGCGTGGAAGAGGAAGAGAACAAGGTTTCTTCCTTCCCAGTATTCAGTGCTACAATTGCAAGCAGTATGGGCACACCAAGTACACATGCAAAAACAAAACAAATGGAGGAGCCGAATCAAGCTTTGTGCATGAAAAAAATTCTGAAAGGGAAAATGATGGTGTGGTTCTATTTGCATGTGCAGCTGCCGAAGAGGGAAAAGTTTGTACCGGAAAATGGTATCTTGACAGTGGATATAGTAATCACATGACAGGCAACAAAAGTGCCTTCGTCAATTTCAAGCATACCAACAACTCCGAAGTAAGGATTGGTGATGGTGGAAAGCTAGTGGCCAAAGGATGTGGAGATATTCTTTTTCTGTCCACGTCTGGAGAACAAAAAAGAATATGTGATGTGTTATATGTCCCAGATTTAAATTAGAATCTCCTTAGTGTGGGGCAACTTCTTCGTAAAGGCCATAATATTCTTTTCAAAGAAGACCAATGTGTAATTAGAGACAAATACAACTCTCTAATTACAAAGGTGCATATGTCAGGGGACAATATGTTTTCTCTGAACATAAAATATGAATCTTTTGCTTGCTTAAGTGCCCTTATCAAGGATTCCTCATGGTTGTGGCATCTACGCTATGGGCATTTGAGTTTTAGCATACTATCATTGATGGGGAAACAACATATGGTGCGAGGCCTACCAACTATACAACATCAAATACAAGTTTGTAAAACATGTGTGCTGGGAAAACATCAGAGAAATTCGTTTACTACAGGAAATTCTTGGAGAGCATCTCATCCTCTTGAGCTGGTGTACTCAGATGTATGCGGGCCCATGAACACAACATTAACAGGAGGTAACCGCTACTTTCTTGCATTCAATGTGATTATAGCAGAAAGATATGGGTTTATGTTCTCAAATATAAATCAAAGGTGTTTGATTACTTTAAAGTTTTCAAAGCTTCGGCTGAGAAGCAAAGTGGATTTGCTTTGAAAACCTTGCGGTCTGATCAAGGTGGAGAATTCTCATCCAATATGTTCAAAAAATTTATAAAAGAAAATTGAATTAAGCATAAGTTTACAGCTCGGTACACCAAACAGCAAAATGGTGTGGCTGAGAGAAAAATTAGGACCATTATGTAATTGGCAAGAAGCATGTTGAAGGCAAAAGCAATGCCTAATCGTTTTTGGGCAGAAGCAGTGGCATATGTTGTATATCTCTTGAACCGTGCATCGTCTAATAGTGTGGAAGGTAAGACTCCTCAAGAAGCCTGGAGCGGCCTCAAGCCATGTATTAGTCACTTAAGGATATTTGGCAGCATTGCTTATTCTCATATTTCTGATGAAACAAGGAGAAAATTGGATGACAAATCAGAAAAGTGCATTCTTGTTGGGTACCACAAAAAGGCCAAGGCATATAAGTTGTTTAATCCATTGACTAACGATATTATTGTTAGTCGTGATGTCAAGTTCAATGAAGAAGAAGCATGGAATTGGAGCGAAGTTGAAAAACAAAGTCCAATACTATTGGACATTGGCTCTGAAAATCCAGATTTAACTCCACCAACAACTCCGTCATCACAGGAATCTTCATCACAAGGGTCATCATCATCGTCTTCTAGTGATAGCGGCGAGGAAGAAGAAATTTGCAGAGGACAAAGGAGATCAACAAGAGCTCATCAACCATCCACAAGGTACCCATCTAGTGATTATGTTTTGGTCACTAATGGTGGCACAAATTTTGCTCTATTTGTAGATGCAGACCCAATTCTGTTTGAAGAGGCTTCAAAGGATGAAAAATGGGTGAAGGCTATGGATCAAGAAATTGATTCCATTAAGAAAAATGACACATGGGAGTTGGTTGATCTTCCTCAAGGAAAGAAGCCCATAAGAGTAAAATGGGTTTATAAGACCAAGCTGAATGCTCAAGGAGAAGTTGAGAAATACAAAGCCCGCTTGGTAGCTAAAGGCTACAGGCAAAATTATGGAATTGATTACAATGAAGTTTTTGCTCCCGTTGCACGCTTTGACACCATCCGAATGGTGTTAGCTCTTGCTGCCCAAAATTGTTGGAAAGTCTTTCAAATGGACATTAAATCAGCGTTCTTGCAAGGTGTTTTAGAAGAAGAGGTATATGTCGCTCAACCTCCAGGTTATGTGCAGGAAAATGAAGAAACAAAAGTGTGTAGATTGAAGAAGGCTTTATATGGATTAAAACAAGCTCCAAGAACTTGGTATAGTTGAATTGATGCATTCTTCCAAGAGTATGGGTCTCAAAAATGCCCATATGAGCATACTCTTTACACCAAGAAGAACTATCAAGGTGAGATTTTGATTGTCTGTCTATATGTGGATGACTTAATATTTATTGGAAGTAATGCTCAAATGTGTGATGATTTCAAGATGATTATGTCACAAAGATTTGAAATGACAGACCTTGGTTTGCTTCATTTCTTTCTTGGAATTGAAGTCAAACAAAATGAGAATGGATCTACATTTCTCAAAAGAAATATGCAAATGAATTGTTGAAAAGGTTCAGGTTTGAAAATGCAAGGTCAATTGCTACTCCAATGGAGGTTGGTGTTAAGATAGGAAAGAATGATGGAAGCACAATGGTGAATCAAACTTTGTTTCGAAGTCTGGTGGGTGGCCTCTTGTATTTAACTACAACAAGGCCAAATCTTACATATGCAGTAAGCTTCCTCAGCCGCTTCATGGAATCACCAAAAGATGTTAATTGGGAGCTTGGAAAGAAAATCCTAAGATACGTGGTTGGAACTGTCAATTATGGTTTGCATTATTATCCTGTCTAGAATCTAAATTTGACTGGCTACAGTGAGAGTGACTTGGGTGGAGATGTTAATACGTGCAAAAGCACATCTGGTTATGTCTTTAGCATCAGGTCAAGTGCAATTTCATGGTCCTCCAAAAAGCAATCTATAGTGGCACTTTCAACTACAGAGTTTGAGTATGTTGCTCTTGCATCATCAGGTTGTCGAGCTAGGTGGCTGAAAAGTATTTTAGAAGGGATGGGTCAAGTTCAAGAAGGCCCTACAAAACTGTTATGTGACAACAAATCAGCTTTATGTCTTTCCAAAAATCCAATGTTTCACAGCAAGAGTAAGCATATCAAGATCAAGTTCTATTTTATCAAAGAGCTAATCAAAGACAAAGAAGTTGAGGTTCTATATATTGCAAAACCCAAGACCAACTGACAGATTTGTTCACCAAACCATTGAAGGACTTGCTTATCAAGATGAGGAAATTAATTGGTGTAAATGAAGTCTAGCTTAAGGAGGGATGTTAAAAATAATCTAGACTTCATTAATAGTCGGCTGGTAAATTAGTAATAGTTGGATGTTAATAGTTGTGGGTTAAAATAATGATGTGGTAGAAGTTAGTTTAATTAATTATGTTTGGTATTAGTTCTGTTTTTTAAAAGTGTTACGTTGGTAGTGGCTATTATATAAAGCCACCCTTTTCTCTTCATTTTGGATCAAGTAAGTGTTAGTATGAAAATTGTATTGGCATTTCCTAAACTCTAGCATAGGTTGAAAATTAGCGTGTGAAGAAGTGTTACTGGACGTTTTGGCACAACTCATTCAATCCCATACTTCCGAGGCATGACTTGACCGATATGAGAAACTTGACTTAAGGTAAATCATGACATAATCATGCATTCAAAATAGGATTTATAGTTGAAGTTATTTTGGATGTCATTGTGTTTTAAGTTAAAATGTTATCATTTCCTATAGTGACGTGCACCGTGCTCATCTCCTAATTAACTTGGTTTAGGAGATGAATGTTTCTTCATAAAAGTGGTTGTTGGTATGTCATCACTTAAGAGTCCATATTGAATCACAACTCATATTCATCATTAGATAGTATTGTGTCTTCTGTTTGGCGTATTAATAAAGAGACCATATAGCATCAAGTTTTGGTAGTCATAGTTGAATAGGTTTGAGAGTCATTGTTGAAGAAGAATTATTTGTCTCGTGGGTTTCTCTTTCAAGAGAACAACCTGCCTTGAATAAAAGGTAGGTGGTTTCCTTTCAAAGTGGGTTTTTCAACGTAATGAACTTGGGGAGAATATTAAATTTATTTTTTGAAAGTTGCTGTGCATATTGGTTAAATAAGTCATCAAGTGTTCTTGTTTGCTTGGTGATTTATCAAATCCTTTCATTCATTTATATTGCATTCATATGCATGTCAGTGACTCAAACGGTTAAGGGCACCAAGACTGTCGTAGCGTTTATCTTCTGGTGAGCTTGAAGCAATCGTGACCAGTATTGCGTTCAACATAAGGAGTGTTGAAGATCATCCCGTGACAGAAGTTGAGTTACGAAGAAGTCGGTAAACTTTATCTAGATTGCGTCTAGGATAAGTGTGTGAGTACTTCTTGTAAACTTGATTCTATAGTGGATTTGTTCTGGACTAAGGAGTCTCGTGGATTTTCCCTAGAGGTGGGGTTTTACCACGTAAAATAAATATCTGCGTGTTGTTTTACTTTAAGCTTTGCACATTTCAGGATTGATAAGCCATATCAATCTTGCTTCGAAAGTCTATTTTTATTTATTGCTAATAATATTGAATTAGCCTATTAACCCCCGTCTAGGCATATTTAGTCATCCTACAGGTAATTTCAATTGGCATCAGAGCAGGTTGCTGAACATACTCAGCAAGATCCGACATACCTTAGATGGATTGTGACGCGGGTTTTGTTGCACATCCACCATACTTCGATGGCAACAACTATGACGCTTGGAAGGCTAAAATGAAGTTGTTTCTTTGGTCCTTAGATGAGTATGTATGGAATACAGTGGTTCATGGATTTTCTGAACCCACAAAGAAGATCAGAAAAGGAGATGAAAAAACCACAGTTCTCAAAACAAGAGAGGAGTGGACCACTGCAGAAGCCACACACATCACTAATAATCAAAAGGGGTTAAATGCTATATTTACTGTTGTCTCTTCCGATCAATTTGAATATATATCTAGTTGTGATACTTCTGAGGAAGCTTGAGATATTTTGCAAGTCACTCATGAAGGAACATATATTGTCAAGGGAGCCAAGCTTCAGATTCACACTTTACAATTTGAGACAACCATGATGGATGAGAATGAAACTTTTTCTAAAATTTATGCTAAACTTTGTATCATTGTGAATGCATGTTCAAGTTTAGGTGAAACAATTCCAAAAGATAGGGTGGTGAAAAAGATTCTAAGGTCCTTGCCTCAGCTTTTTCAACCAAAGATCACAGCCATTGAAGAGATTCGTGACCTAAACACCTTGAAAGTTCATGAACTCATAAGGTCGCTTCAAACCTATGAGATGAAGCATCTAGCTCCTAAAAAGAATAAAAGTGTTGCTCTCAAAGTGGTTGATAAAGAAGATGGTGAACACCAATCTGAAGAATTCAATGTAGAGTTATTTGCTTATCTTTCACGACAATTCAAGAAGTTTTTCAAAAATTAAAATTCCAGAAGTCATGACTCAAGAAATCACTCAGGTATAATTTCAAAAATTAACCATGGTGATTATACTGATGGGAATTTAAAATCTCGCAGGTTCATTGAGAAGAAGAACACTAAAGAGAGAGTCAAGTGCTATGAATGCGAAGGATATGGACATATTGCCTCTGAATGTGCCAACACACAAAAGAAGCAAAATGGAAAAGCCAAAGCACTAAATGTAACCTGGAGCGACAGTGATTCAAAAATGGAAAGTGAAGAAAATAACATTGCATTAATCACCACTGTCAGCTGGATGATGCACAGCAAAACAATGTGAATGATGAAGAACCAAATATTGACTATGTGCTGGAAAAGTATGACGATCTATTGGCTGCTTCTCAGAGACTCAACAAACATAACAGAGAGCTTGCAAAAATAGTTACTGTGCTAGAGCTTTAAAACAGTAGGACTGCCAGGACATTGCAATCCTTTGCTGTTGAACCAGAAATAATAGGTGAAGGTATGTATGAGAAATTGGAAATATTATAGAAAAAGTGCATCGATCAAAATAAATTAATTGTTTCTTTGACCTCTGACAACCAAGCCCTTGAAATTGAGCTTAAAAGTTCAAAGGAGAGGATTATTGCTTTGACAATTGGTGCAGAAAAGGTTGACAAAATGATTAGCATGGGTCGAAGAGATGGAGACAAACGTGGCTTAGGTTTTGATTCAATCAACAAGGTTTCCGTTGTATCCATCACAAAGTTTGTCATACCATCACTTCCTACTAGTGCTCCAACTTCTCAAACAACTTGGAGATTCATACCCACGTGTCACTATTGTGGAGCTATTGGACACATCCGACCCAAATGCAAACTGCTTCAACAAATTTCAGTAAGTCAAAAATCCACCAAGAAGGGACAGGTAAGAATTCAACACAAGATTGCATTTCTTGTAAAAGAGGTAAGCATGTTGTCAAAACTCTCTCATTCCTTATCTTTACCAAGTTCAAATTTAGTATGGAGGAGAAAGGACAATCAAAATTGCTTGCTTGCACTTTCAAGTTATGCACATCAAACTAATGCTCCTGAAATCTTAGATGTGAAATGTTTTGTTGCTCTTACTGCTCATTCTAACTCTAAATCTAAATCTTGGTATTTTGACAGTGGATGTTCGAGACACATGACTAGTGACAAATCATGTTTTTCAGAAATCTCTACAGAATGTGCGAGTGGAATTGTCACTTTTGGAGATGGAAGAAAATCCAATATTTTGGGCAAAGGAAAGATTATGGCAATTGGTACACCTAGCTTGGACAATGTCTTACTATTTGAAAATCTTCAAGCAAATCTCATCAGTGTAAGTCAACTTTGTGATGAAATAGGTGAGGTAAGTTTTACTAAAACCCAATACATTGTCAATAATAATGACAGATCAAATGTAATGATTGGAAAAAGATCACCTGACAATTGCTATTGTTTTTCACTAATCACTACCAAAAAAATGAGTATTTGGGGCATTTAATATTCCCCTCTAAAAGCACTTGTAGAGGCAGATATCTTGCAAAACCGCCCCTAATGAGAAGGAGGGGCAGAAAGAGAATGGGCCCCTAATACAGGCGCCTCTATTGTTAATAGGGGCAGAAAATCTCAAAGATCCGTCCTTAGTATTTGTGTTGCCATGTTGGCAGATTACATTAAAGGTGTTCATTACAGGCACAAACATCCGCCCCTAATACTTTCAATTATTAATTTGAAAAAAAAAACACACAAAACACAAGCCGCTCAACTCGAACACAAATTTTGTGTTTTGAATTCAAAATTTACAAAAACAATCGAAATTATTCTTCTTTCCCCCTTTTCTCTTCCATACAAAGTTTGAATTTCAAACCCACATCCACTCAACTCGAACACAACTTTACAGAGGAAATCTCTAAGCGTTTCTTCTTATTTCACTGTAGCACACAAAGCATTTCAACGATTCCTCTTTTCTAGATCAGCAACTGTTAATTAACAATATATCAACAATTAATAGACTAACATTAACCAAAATTTTAAACAAAAAAAGAACAGTCGTATAATTTGTATGAACAAACCTTGAGGAAAAATCAATCAAATGATTAAAATTATCCAAGAAATTATTCACCATTCCACTTCAAATTCTTCAAAACCTGTGGAATGTACCTACAAAAATGAAAACTTCAAAAAGAATAAAAAAACATGGATTAAAGAATACAAATTGAGAGTTTTTCTTTTCTCTATTGCAAACCTTTCTTGTGCTCTTTCTTTCACTTTCTGGGATACACTAAGTGAATATTGCAAGGGAGAAAGAATAAGAAGAAATGGGAAAGAAAAGACGACGAAGAATGAAGAAAAGAAGAGAGAACGATTTTAGAGCTAGACAAGAGCAAAAATGAAGGAACAAAGAGAAGAACTAAG
This sequence comes from Prunus kanzakura, assembly GCA_020521455.1. Lineage (NCBI taxonomy): Eukaryota > Viridiplantae > Streptophyta > Magnoliopsida > Rosales > Rosaceae > Prunus > Prunus kanzakura. Next base: position 33,401 of record BPUM01001015.1, on the reverse strand, counting down.
AAAGAATGAAAATGAAAAAAAAAGAAAAGATGAAGGGTTGTGCGGCGCTGGAAGAAGAGGATGAGAGAAATAGGGGAAGTGAGTGCGTTGGTGTTGGAGAATTAGGGTTTAGATTAATCTCTCTTTTTTTATTTACTAAAATCAGCCCCTGAAAAGAAATAATTAAATTTAAAAAATAAAAACATTCATCCGCCCCTAATAAAAGTCATTAGGGGCCAATCTTATTCGCCTCTAATAATTGAACTTTATAGGGGCTGTGTTAAGCGCCCCTATAGGTAATAAAACTAATAGAGGCATTTACTATGCGCCCCTATTATTGTTATAGGGGCATTTCCATATTTCCGCCCCTAATAAACATTAATAGAGGCAGATCCTTATTTCCGCCCCTAATTTACTGCCCCTAATACTCACGTTTTTGGTAGTGAATGAAGTTTCTCAAGTTTGTTTTAGGACAAGTGAATCTTGATTTATGGCATCGATGTTTGGCATCAACTTAATTAAATTGTCCAAATGTGAATCTATAAGAGGATTGCCTAATCTTTCAGGTAAACGTGAGGGTGTTTGTGAAGGGTGCCAACTGGGGAAGCAAACCAAAAACCCTCACAAAGCTACAAACTCAATCTCTACTTCTAAAACTTTGGAACTGATGCACATGGATTTAGTTGGTCCAATTCAGGTTGCAAGCTTAGGAGGAAAGAAATATATTCTTGTCTTAGTGGATGATTTCTCACGTTTTACTTGGGTCATATTTTTGCATGATAAGATAGAAGCCTTTAATTCCTTCTATGTCTTGTACAAGCTGATCATGAATGAAAACATGAAACTAATTCTTGCATCACAAGACTTAGGACAGATCATGGAACAGAATTTGAAAATCAAGCTTTCTCTTATTTTTGTTTTGAAAAAGGAATACAACATGAATTTTCTGCTCCTATCAATCACTCCTCAACAAAATGGGGTAGCTGAAAGGAAAAACAAAGTCCTTCTTGACATGGCTCGTGTCTTGTTGAAAAGTGCAAAATTGGCATATCATTTTTGGGCTGAAGCCATTAGTACTGCATGCTATACATCTAACCGTGTGTTTTTCAGGCCACATACCAAGAGCACTACTCCCTATGAAATTTGGAAAGGGAAGAAACCAAATGTCAAGCACTTAAGGACTTTTGGTAGTAAATGCTACATCTACAAAGACAAGGAGTATCTTAGAAAATTTGATGCAAGAAGTGATGTTGGAATATTTCTTGGTTATTCTATGAATAGTCGAGCATATAGGGTGTTTAATAGTCGTACTAAAACAATAATGGAATCAGCTAATGTGGTTGTAAATGACGCCTCTATTTTGCAGGTTGCAATGTGATGGTCATTGCGATACTTTGACTGTATATGAAGAAAGCCAAGGTCTAGCTATGCCTACATTGGGTCCAAGTCATTAGCATGCTTCCTCATTCCTATGTGTCTGCGAAATACACTTGGTCTCCAGTGATTTCTAGATTTGTATTAGTCATATGGTAGTTGGGAAGCTGTTTGGGCCTGGTTGAAATTTGACCGGGTCAGGCCCGAGATCCGACAATTAAATTAACATTGAGCCCAATCAGTGGGCCTAATCAATAAGGTCGGATAGAAGCCCAAAATCATAAAGGTGGACGAATATCTACATGTTGCAGAATATCTACATGTGGCTGCATACATTAATCTGGTCGAGCATATCAATACGGCCGAGAGCATAAAAGTGGTCGAAAGCCTATAAGCGGCCGAAAGTGTAGATACGGTTGAATGACTAAAAGCGGTCGAAAGTGTAGATATGATCGAATGACTAAAAGCGGTCGAATACATAAAAACAGTCAATGCTTAAATAAGGAGAGAGATAATCCGTAGGAGGATTTTCTCATAGGTTACAATTCAAATATGGAAGGAATTATGCCAGCTTGATGGTCAACTGAAGTTATTGCTGGGAGAGCTCAAGATTGAAGGAAAATCAAATCAAATATTATTATTCATATTAAATCACATGCATGAGACAAGGGATTGAAGATATTCTGGAGCAATTATGATTGATTTGAAGGCCAATTGACGACTGACCAAATTGAGACGCATCCAAGCCCCTATAAATACCAAGCTTATGGAAGAGAAAAAGGACCCCTGACACAACACACAACTTGTCATTTTACATTCTCTTCAATTCAATCCTAGGAGTAGCATAATGTAGCCATAGCCTAGTTCTTATTTTTTCAGCTCTAGTTTCCGTAGATTTCAATTATGCCTTTACGTTCTTGTTCTTGTTTTTCAATTCTATTTCAATTACAATAATTTCAATTCATGTTATCTTTACTGTTCTTCGTAATCTAGTTTACTTTCCGCCCTTTACTTTACGCACTCGCATTTCAATTATTTAGTTTATGCAATTTACTATACGCACTCGCATTTCAATTATTTAATTTATGCAATTTACATTATGCAATCGTCTTTACATTCTTTATTTTACGCACTTTAAATTACGCACTCGTCTTTAAATTATTTATTTTTAAGCACTTTACTTTCCGCACTTGTCTTTTAATTATATTTAAATTCAAGCACCTTTTACTTTACGCACGTGTTCTTTGTTTCATTACATTTCACCTTTAATCTTCGTCTCCACCCACTCCACATCATTTGGTTGCTCACATAAAGCCTTGACTCTGAGGTAGTGAAAGAACCTAGGCCGTGAGGAGGTTCCTTGCTCGGCCGAACAATCGTTTGATTAAAGTCAGATCTCGGACGCAACACATCCATCTACTCACATTCCATTCAAGCCCAAATTCGGGGCTTGGTGGTGGCACGCCCCGCACTCAAAAAAGAAGGACCAAAAACTCCTTCAATCGGCCTACCCGGCCGAAAAGAGGGAAACAGAAGCCTATCGACAACTGGTTTGGTGTTCTACCTTTGTTCACATGCGCATTTGTAAGTAGAGCTCGAAAGAACGTTGGGCCAGAAAAATTTCCAACATACAAAGCTATGGACTTTGAGGTCTTCTTGGAAGAGATACTATATATGATGCAATTTGGAGCTGATTTTGCTGCATAACAATTGGTTTCTTTTACATCACATGTCTCATATTTTCCTAGCTCATTTGTTTGGAATAATTCGGGAAAATACAGAGGTTGTTTTTCCTCATAGTGAATGGACCTTCAAAAAAGGGGCTTGGACTGACACCAAAGACGGGAGTGCCATCATCAATAACATTAAGCAAATTTTACCTAGTTCTGATCGAATCCCAGTGCTGCACTTTGGATCAGCATTTTTGCCCACGATGGAAGAATCTCATGTAGGTGAAACAATTGCAAGGGAGGAAAATGTGAATTTTTTCTGTTAAAGGAAATTCACTGCAGATTGTCATGCAAATGGAGGTAGGAGCATATTATCATTGGACGGTTGTGAATAAGATGGATGAACATGATGCCATGAATTCTAGGGATGCAAACATTTTAGTATATGGCGCCGACTTGCTCCCAGGCTGCGCTAGAATTCATATATATGGTAATTCTGCAGAAATATGCTGTTTTGAAATCCTATGATAACAAAGCTCTGAGTTATAAATCGAATGTGAGACAAGACAACAGAAATCGAACTCATTTCTTCGTGAAGATTTTTATGGATTCTTCTGTTATTATAAATGCAATCTACCAAAGGATTTATGGACTGTGCCAGCAGCAATAATGCGAATTGTTATCTGGTGTTTTTTTATGTTACAAATTACTATGTGCAAAACAGAAGACTCTAAGAAGTGTCATTATAGAACAGAGTGGAAGATTGGGGTTTAAATTCTTGGGTCAAGTTTTAAAATTGAAGAATTAGATATTGAAGATGAACGCTTGGTTGTTGATCATTCGGACGATTGTGATAGCTTTGATGTGGGCCTCTACAGTTCAGCTGATTGGAATATGGTTGATAAGGTTATACGTTTTTTTTTCTCTCTCTCTCTCTCTCTCTCTCGGCTTTGCTTTCTTATTGCCTCGCTACTATTACTGTAGTAACTACATATATACTTTGTTTTGATTTTTTTTCTTGGTAAACTCGGGCAGCACTAATCCCTCTCTCCTCTCTCTCCTCTCTCTTCTCTCTCTTTCATTTTGTTATGTTAATTTCAATTTGGGAATCTAGGGTTTCTGATTTTAATTTTAATTCTTTTTTAGTTCTTAAAAATAGTTTGGAGCTCAATACCAAACAAGTTTTTAAATCTTAAAATTAATATTTTAAAACTCATGTTTTTAAAATAAATTATAATTTTTGAGTAGGAACAGGCCCTTAGTCTCCCTTCGTCTTGTCTTTCTTCTCCAACGCTCTGCAAAGCCAAACAGAGAGGTCTTCTTTCTTACACGATAACAATGCTAAAGTTTGTTTTTTGGTCATCAAGAACTCATTCCTACATTCCAAGCTCGAGCCTTTTAGCCCCTCCAAAGTGCGAGAATGATCTCTCTGATACACACTCATCTTGTAAATTTCAAAATTTTAAATCTTTTTAGTTAACCAGTATTGGGTTTTGAACAAATGTGGTGTATTTGGTCTTAATTTTTGTAATTGCCTCGTATGGATCTTTCTAAATATTTCAATATTTATGAACTTTGTATTGATGTCTATGAGCAGGGAGGCTAGGTTTTGCAAGATGCACTGCCCAGCATTTTGTGGTTTATATTTACTTATTTATTTGGTAAAGAAAAAATTGAATTTAACATTATTCAAAGTTTATGTTATGTGGGTGGACATGTGTCATACAAATATGAAATAGATACGGAGGGACACCAATTTTGAAGACAGCAGATCCGCTGCAACTGAATTGAGGCTTCTCTCACAAGTTTATCTCTCAAACTCTTTATGTTTGGCTATGCTTAGATGAAATGAAATGTCAAAATCAGTGCCACCATGCATGTGTTAATTACCAACACATGTTCATAAATGAACACCAAGCTGAGACGGAGCCACAGTGGGGTCAATGGGGTCAAATGATCCCATGGAAGCAATGGAAATAGGCTTGGAGGTCCTCATGAACTGATTGTGTGATCCCATGGGACGCCCTCTAGCTGCTCATTTTGGCCTATGAATTTTTAAAAAAAATAACATGGTCAAAACAACGTCGTTTTGGTCCAAGTGTTTAAAAAAAAAAAAAACTCAATCAGTTATCTCCCCCTCCTAAACATAACCCTTAACTTGATACCCAGCCAATCCCAAACCCTAACCCCCCAATCTCTCCCCCCAAACCCTTAACTCCCATCTCCTCTCCTCTATTGCCTGTCTGTCGTCGCCAGTGTTGCTGCCGCCGTGTCCACCACTTGTGTGTGTGCCCCATTAATATTATTATTGTGAAATTTCCCAATTCAAGTAAGTTCTAAAACTCTAAGCCTAAATTAATGTTATGTATGCTATATATAATGTAATTAATTGAATTGAAATTGAATTTATGGCTTGATTATATTATTTTGATTTGTTGATTAATTGATTATATTGGTTTGAGTTTTGGATTTTTTGTGGTTAATTGGTGTGTTATTTAATTAATGTGAATTATTATTTTAATTAATTTATGTGTCGCTGATGTATTGCCACTGCCGTCGGAGTTATGCCACCGTCCACTACATGTTGTGACGCCATTATTATTGTGATATTTTTCATTTCAAGTAAGTTCTAAATCGTAATATCAAAATAAGGATGATGTATGCTGTTGATTAGGTGGTTGTGGTTTTTTTTTGGTTTTTGGTTAATTGGCATAGGTTTAGTTTAAAATTTTATGAGGTTCAGAATATTTACACTATGACCCTATACACGGTTCGAATCCTGGATTTGTCACTGATACCAACTGTTGACATTCACCGGCCAACATTAATTCTTCACATGCCAAAAACCCCACCAAACCCCACCAATGTGAAACAAAAGTCAGCCACCTACCAACTGCAACCATTAATGTGGTATTACTTTCCAACATGGTTCACGTTTATCCTCCAAAGCTTGATCAAGGAAGTATGATTGTGGATGCTTTTCCAATGTGGTAATGCTACCAACCATCGATTTTGATGAGTTTAGTAGGAAGTATAATAGCCAAGAAATATCAGTCACAAGAATTCCTCAAGACATCCACTATAAATATAGCTAGCTAGCATGCTCACTTCACTTAGAGTGGGGACTGACAGAGAGTAGCTATACATAGTTTCTAGAATTAATTAAGAAAAAATGGTGGACACATTGCCAAGGTATATGGTGTTGAAATCAAGGTACAACGCCAAATACTTGAGCTACGTAAAAGAAGATGTGCAGATTCATGGGTTTCTCAAGTTCTCCGGAGAAGAGGTCGTGAGTCTGTACGCAAAGTTCCATGTGGAGATGGCAAAGGGCGGGAAGGGACTGGTGCACATAAGATGTTGCTACAACAATAAATACTGGGTCAGGTGGTCGGACCACCACTATTGGATTGTTGCTGGCGCGAATGAACCCGAGGAAGACCAATCCAAATGGTCTTGCACCTTGTTTGAGCCCGTTTACGTAGACGATAAGGATCCTGCTCAAGGGGTCCGATTTCGACACGTCCAGCTCGGGCACTATGCATGCTTATGGAGGGTGGCCCCGCCACAAGACTCGTGCTTGTTTGCAGGATCTGAGGCGCCTGACGAGGAGCTGTGCGACGCCTGCTTAATCGTTGATTGGGAAACGCTGTTGGTATTGCCCAAGCATGTCGCCTTCAAGGGCGACAATGGGAAATACCTGAGCGCCAGCACGTTTAATGGCTACCCTTTCTTGCAATTCTCATCCAATGACATTGGACAATCCATTGTGGGGAACGAAGTGTTCTCTAGCGGGGATGGGAGTGTTCGGATCAAATCCAATCTCTTTGAAAAGTTCTGGAGGCGCAGCCCTAATTGGATCTGGGCCGACTCCAATCTTGATGGTAACGAAAGCAACAAGGACATGTTGTTTTGGCCTATTAAGCTTGACAATGACAAAAAGGTTGCTCTCCGCAACTTGGGCAACGATAATTTCTGCGTTAGACTGACCACGGACGGGTTTGATTCCTGTCTCAATGCTGGCCACCCTAGTATCATCAAAGAGGCGCACATGGAGCTGGAAGAGCTTGTTGTGTCTAGGAGCATTTACAATGTCAACTTTCGCCTCCTTGACTCCAGGATCTATAGCCAAAGAGTTGTCACCATGGCCACCGGAGACGCCATAAACCAAACTCAAGAACAAAACACAATAGACTTGAAGCTCTCGTACAAAGACACCAGGAGCATTACATGGAATTCTAGTGTTTCAATGAAGATGGGCCTCAAGACCACAGTTGAAACTGGAGTTCCTTTGATTGCAAAAGGAGAGATTGAAATATCCGCTGAATTCGCGGCAGAATTCCAGTGGGGGAAAACCGACACCTCCGAAAGTGAAGTAGAGACTGTGTACAAGGTTGTTGTGCCCCCAATGTCTATGGTGAAAGTGAGTCTGATGGCGACTAGGGGCTCATGCGATGTTCCATTCTCCTACACACAGCGGGATACGCTTACCAACGGCAAACATGTTACCCACACCATGGACGACGGCGTTTACAGTGGCGTCAATTCCTACAACTTCAAGTATGAGACCAAACAAGAAAGCCTGTGATTGATGTTCTCCACATGAATATCAAGTAGACGACCCTCTAGTATATAACGAAATAAAGAGGTGTCGATGAAATAATGACTAGTTTGCTTTATTTTTGTTTGAGCAAGTGTGGGACTCCTTTTCCTTCACCAGAATTTTCTCTTTTAAGGTAAAGTTTTAACGAGGCCACATTTATGCAGTGTGTTGAGTTCCAATATTTCTTTAATGTTGTATTTTGGTTCCTTATTGAATGTAAGCTTCTATCAGTTTTTAAAATTAAAAAAATGAATGACATTTGAAAAGGTCTCTGATCAAGTCTTGTGCCAAGAAAGAAAATTCTGGATCAATCAAGCTTCCAAAGTAAGTTCCAATGTAATTCATTGTTAAATTAGAAAGAAAAAAAAGAAGATGAAATCTGTTGCCTTTTTCCTTCTTCAGCAACTGCCGCGTCATTTTCGTTTTTATTTTAATAGTATATATTTTATTTTAGTTTTTTTTTTGCTCTCTGTATTCATTTGATCAATATCATACTGGTGCCAAGAAGAATAAGAAATTAGTCTATCTGTGTGGCACTCCTATCAGTAATTGGGCGGTGTGTATTTTCTACTGGTGGTTGTTGAATACAATAAAGAAGGTTGGGGGAGCAGTGAATCCAATCTAGGATCAAGGATGCCTGAGTAAAATGCTCTTAACCACTTGAGCTACAAATCTCTTACGAAGTTTCTTATTTTATGGTGATCTTATATGTACTGAAAACAAGCTACACTTGTTTCCACCAGAGAGAGAGACTTTTTTAGAGGTCACCGTTGGATTAAATCTATCGGTAGGTGGCCACAGCTAATCCATCGTTGAGGAATAATTTGTACTTAAATGGTTAATTTTATATAAAAATACTGCCCAAATATTTCGTCCGGTTTAATTATACCTAAAACAAGTTATAATGCCTGAATGCATGAACCCCTACCCATCCTTGCCCTGATGTTTGCTCCGTTCACCCTCCATGAAGAACTCCATTAAAGCAAAACTGCCTCACCACATACAGGTCTTTAATTTTTGAAAAAAAAAAAGAAAAAAAAGTAAACATATAGGCAGTGGCGGATCCAGGAATTTTTCAGGGGAGGTGCAATATTTAAAAGGCTAAAAATTCGCAAAGGGCTCAAGCAAGGTTATGGGTTCAAAGTCCTAATATCCGTGTAGTGTGTAAAAAAAAGACTAAAAATTCAAAAAAAAATTTATACAACCAAATGCCCTTAGAATTTAAACAATACTAATGACACTCATAATTAAAACAAATAAGAGTTTGACGTCTACAACTAACTAACTATAGTCTATATGGATATCAATTAATATGAACAAAATCCTTGTCATTGACACAATTAGTTTACCAAAATTCATATCAAATATGAACAAAATCCACGTCAATTACATAATTAATTAATCTAACAAAAGTCAATACCAATTAATCTAACAAAAATTTACCAATTAATCTAACCAAAAGCATATGTAAATTGGAGGTCATGAAATAAAAGTACGCGTAATTAAAAGTTTGGGGTAATTTTCGGTGAATTTTTTGGCACACATACGAATTTTTAATGAATTTTTTAAGTTAGACCAATTAGAAATAGACATGTGTCGGCTTGCTATTGGACGATTTAAAAAAGAATCAAAATTAGAAGCGCTGACGCGGAGGAGTCTTCTTCTTCCTTGAACTGCCTCTGCAACTGAACTTCAAATATTCTAGAAAAATTTTGAAAATTCATAACTTTGGTTGTAGAGCTCCGATTGATGAACCGTTTTCTCCTACATGCTCGTGAGATCGAGCCCAACAATATAAGGTAAATATTCAGGGTCTCACACAGCAGCAAACAATACAACGTCTTTGAGGCATTTAGTCGAACAATTGGTGGGCACTAGCAAAGGGGCAAATTCTGGCATCCTCAAGGAAGTTTCCGGCGAGGGGAGGTGCAGCTGCACCTCCTTGCGCCTCTGTGGATCCGCCAGTGCATATAGGTCTTTAACTTCCTTCTTCTCACTCGCTCTTATCACTTTCATTAAAGCCCACTCTGGAATTTTTATCAGCTATTGCATGGAATGGAATTTTTTTTGTTGGAGCCCACTCTAGCATGACGCAGCCCATCTGTAAATAATAGTGTTATGAATAATAATGTACATTCTAATTATGTTGAAAAATATTTTGATAATCTATTTATTGTTTGTTTTATGAAAAACATTTTTTCAAAATGAACCTATTTTTTCTCTAAATAATCTACCTATTTTTTTTCTCTAATAATGTACCTAGTAAAACAATGTACCAATTTTTTTAAACGAACCTATTTTTCCTCTCCAAACAATGTACCTATTTTTTTATAGGCTTTTTATTACAAAACATCCCTGACGTTTGCGAAACTATCAGATTGCATCCTTAAAGTTTTTTTGTTTCACTTATAGTCCCTAACGTTAATATGGGTGCTCTTAAATAGTCCTTCTGTCAACAAAAACTGTTAAATCCAAGGATATAATCATCAAATCAATCCAAAATTATTATAAATAAAAAAATTTCCTTCCCTTTCTCTCTTTCTTTTCTTCTTCTCTTCTTCTTTCTCTCCGCGAGATTATCTCTTCTCTCTGTTTCTCTTTTTTTTCTCTTATCCTCTGTCACTCTCTCCTTTTTCTTCTTTTCTAGCAAGGTGGAAGAAAACAAACACTTTTTGTCTGACATGAGAAATCCAGCCTGGATTCTCAGATCAGAAATTTATCGATCAAACAACTGGATGACATAAAATCCGACTTTGTTATTTTCGATTTTTATTATGTGTGGCTGCAGCTCAAAATGAAAAAGACCAAATTGTGAGAAATCTTGGGTTTTGAGGTCCAGGAATGGATCAGTTTATGGTGGTGTGAAGAAGAGGCATGACGCACCAAAAAGGAGAGAAATTTGGTTTCTAAAACTGTTTTCTCTCGGCCATGGCAGATAAGCTTTGTTTGATGGCTTCTCATGGCTACCCTCACGGCCTTGTTTTACAGCAAGAGCAGGGCATGGGTATTATCAAGGTAAAGTAAAGGTTTTGAAGCACTCAGGAATAATTTATAAGTATGCAATCAGTGAGTTGTGTGATGAATTAGAATGCACTCAGGAATAATCTCAAGTCTAATTGACCTATTTGATAGTTTAAACTCTTAAACACTAAACAATAGCCCAGAATGGGAATATAAAAGTGAAAACCTCCATTCGAGAGATATTAGCTCTTCCTGTACCTGGATCTAACTTTCTGACTTCTATAGAACCCAACACCTCCCCCCCTCCTCTCTTACTCTCTCTCTCTCTCTCTCTCTCTCTCTCTCTCTCTGACTGAGTTGTTTTAATTCAATGAATCTTTACTCTTGGCAGATAAGTTTTCCGGACCTTCAAAACTATGATTCGGATCAAGCATGGCCTGTGATTATTGATAATATTGTTGAATGGATGAGAGACAAGCAAAGCTAATTTTGGCATCCTCCTCCTGTTAGAATACACTGCTGACCTATAAGAAGGTAAAGAGAAGCAGAAGAATAGATATTGGCGGAGAGAGAAGAAGAAGAAGAAAGAGGGGAGGGAAGGAAATAAATTTTTATTTTTATATAATTTTGGATTGATTTGACGATTATATCCTTGGATTTAACAGTTTTTGTTGACATAATGACTATTTAAGAACACCCATATTAACGTTAGGGACCATGAGGGATACAAAAAAACTTTAAGGATGCAATCTGATAGTTTCGTAAACGTCAAGGATGTTTTGTGATAAAAAGCCTTTTTTATATAACACATTTCATTCTACTATTAAAATTAATAGGCCATTCCATTTATTCTTATTGGATGACAAATTTTTTTCATATTACATACGTCGTGTTTGTGTTATGTCGTGCCCTTTTTTATCGTCTTTGGGTCACCAAACTGATGCTCGCTATCTCATTTACAGTTCATTGGAATTATTACTATTTGAAAAAATAAATAAATAAATAATAGAGAAATAGGGAAATATAGAATTGCAAGATGCAAACACTAGAATGGCAACTGTACATGAGGGTCTTGAGATCATGACGTCACGAGGCCGTGGTCATTTTTCTGATAAATAATGTTGAAAGTTAAACCAAGCCAAAGGAATCCAAAGCGAAGTTTTATACTTTATCGATTTTGTAAAAGCATGAGAGCATTATCGGCTAGGTTTGCTTTGTTTATTGGTTCAATGAGCTCATTTTTGTATTACCCTATGAAGCATGCAGTCGGTTGATGTCTCTAGGCAACTTTTCTCTTTTTGCTGGAAAGTCTTTACGTCTCTCAAAGAGACGTTGTCTCTATTTATAATGAGTGTTGTAGCAAAACTTTTGTCATTGAAGGTGAATTAATCTGTGAGGTTGCTTTAGCTTTTTCTCACAGAATTGAGGAATTAAAGTGAGAGAAAGAAGAGAGAAAATGCCAACCCTACCAAGGTTTGTGGTGGTGACATCAAACACCAACGGGAAATACTTGCGCTACATAGATGAAGACATCAAGAACGATGTGCCAGCAGGGTATCTCAAGTTCTCTGGACAAGAGGCAGGGAGCCAATACGCAAAGTTTGAAGTGGAGATGGCAAAGAGTAGCGTCAACGAGGGGCTTGTCAACATTAAGTGTTGTTACAACAACAAATACTGGGTAAGGCGTACCTCTAGTAGCTACTTGATCGCTGCTGTGGCTGATGAACCAGTGGAAGACAAATCTAAGTACTCGTGTACCTTGTTTGAGCCGGTGTACATAAATGATGATCTCCTAGTCGGCGATGATAAAAGCACAAACCATATACTGGTGCTCCGATTCCGCCATCCCGGACGTGAAGAGTACCTAACCATTTATCAGGGCAATCAGCCCGGCCAATATGAGCCAGCGCTCCGCGGAGGCTTGTACGTAGGAGATAAAGACCCTAACCCCAAGTTGTTCGATGTGTTCACTGTCACCGATTGGGAATCGCTGTTCATGACGCTTCCCAAACATGTGGCGTTCAAGGGCCATAATGGCAACTTGCTCGGTACCCGCTTGAACGAGGTCTTCGCCAACGCCTACGGAGGCCTCTCCTATTCCTTGGGCAAATTGTGTACGCTGACCAAGGGCGATTGGATCTGCCTTGACGCAGATAACTCAACCAGAATCAAGAGATTTTCCGTCACTGATAAAGTTACAAGCGACGACTCAGAAGCATACAAGAAGGAGGTGCAAGAGCTTGGGGTTTCAAAGGAGATCTATAACGTCACTTTCCGCCTCGGGGACGCCAAGATCTACAACAAGAAGGTTGTCGAAATTGCCATTGGAGAGGTGGTTAACCGTATCCAAGAAACTCAAATTCTCGAGATGAATCTCTCGTATAAAAAAACTAGGAGCGGAAGCTTGAAGTCCAGCGTGTTCAAGTTGGACGTCCAAAGCATCATCGACGGTGAGGTTCCAGTCATCGCAGACAACGGAAAGATCGATGTTGATGAGTTTGCAGAATCAGTGGAGAGGAGAAAAACCGGGGCAGCCACAACATTCACATGTAGTGTAAACGAGGTTGCTGTTTATAAGGTTGTGCTGACGGCAATGGCTATGGTGAAGGTGAGGCTTCTAGCGACCAAGGCTTCTTACGATGTTCCCTTCTCCTATACGGAGCGCGAAACTCTTGCTGACGGGACAATAATTACCAACGACATGGATGATGGGGTTTACTGTGGCACCAATACCTTCGACTTCAAGTTCGAAACCACAGAAGAATAGCTTTAACATTTCACCAGTCAGGCAATACACTGTAATTCCCGCAGACTACCCTCACATGCAGCTACAGAATATGGATTGTCGAATGTCTTCAAAAACCTGTTGTGAGCTTAATAAAACTTTCTTCTTCTTCTTCTTCTTCTTTGAATTTGTCTGTTCCCGAATTAAATTATCAAGAAAAAAAAAGAGGAAAAATTATATATTAAAAGAAGTTTTCAATGGGATTACTTTCGTACATTGCTTGGATTTATTTCCAGCTCAATAAATCAAAGGGCAACTGGTCAAAAAATGTTTTCTCTATTTAGACTGTCTTAATTAAAGGTCTTATTTAGACCTCCTCTGTCAGGCAACTTTCCATCGGCCGACAATCATTGTTCTTTTCGATTAGGTGCAGACGACACCATTCCATGCTCAGGCCCAACACCTTTGGACTCCATCAAAGACAAATAAGGAAAGACCTGCCTATTGTCAAGACAGTTAGGGCTCGTTTGGTACACGGGATTGGCTTGGACTGGCTTGGACTGGCTTGGACTAAATTTAGTACCATGTTTGTTTTATCTAATCCTAGTCTTAGATGGGATTGCTACTACCGGGCCCACCAAAAACACCTCCTTAGGAGGGGACTACTAATCCCATGTGGAAGGGGAGGATTAGCTAGTCCAATGCTCACCAATGCATAAAATGCATATATTATATTGTAAAATTAATAATATATATTATTATTATTAAACTTACTTACACATATACTATAATGTACATATATATATGTATATACACATAAATATATAATATATGTATATATGTACATATATGTGTATATATATACATACACATATATACATATAATATATATATATATATATAATATACATATACATATATACATGTATATTATTATTATAATATACCCATATACACATATACATATTAATATTATAATAATAGCATACGTGTATATATGTAATATATATTATATATTATAATACATATATATATATATATATATATATATATATATATATATATATATATACGTATATATACATATATGTGTATATATATTAGACCCATATATGTATTATAGTATACATATACACACATATATACACATATACATTATATATGTATTATATATATATATATATATATTGTAATATACATATATACATGTATATATATTATAAAATACATATATATATATATATATGTATGTATTATACCCATGTATATATGTATATTATATATACACATTATACCCATGTATACATGTATATTATATGTATATATATACACATTATACACATATATACATGTATATACACATACATATCACATATATTATAAAATACATATGTACACATACATAATATATGTATTTATACATACATATACATAGATAGTTTTGAAAAAATAAAAAAAACCTAGTCCTAGTCCAAGCGTACACCAAACGCAGGATAAGTGTTATCCAACTTAGACCAAGCCAAGCCAAGCCAAGACAGTCCCTAAGCATAGTCCATGCCAAGACAGTCCTGTGTACCAAACGAGCCCTTAAAGATTTCTATTAAAAAAAGTCACGTGTGTGTAACGTGACCACGATTTTGTTTCAGTTTTACCACCTAGAGAATTGCTATCCACTGTGAGGATCGTTGCCCGTGTACACCAGTTAGAATGCTACACGTGTCTCTCACATTTTAAAGAAATAAATGAGTTTCTGTTTTGCACCGAATTCCCATTTTACCCTTCTCCTAAATCCAAGTTCCAACGACAGCATTGAATAGAAAGCCAACCCTCACTTCATTTTTTTTTTCTCTCTATCCAGATTCAATACCCCAAAAAAAAAAAAAAAAAACCTATAATCTCTATTTCTTCACCCATAAGGGCCATCTCCGATTCTAAAAAAACTTGAACCCAACTTGCCTACTAAAAGTAAGACACTAAATTCTAACCCAATAAAAAATACATTTGTGTTATTGTCCTGCACGCACAAATATATATAATACCTATAATATAAAAATATTGGGACCTTTAAAAATTAGGGTTCTGTATGGTGGCACCACTTGCACACTTTCAAGGCCGTCCATGTGTTAAGGCCATCTCCAATTCACGAGGAAACCCAAGAATCCTAAATTTTAGCCCAATTCCTCTCCCAACTTAAGAAAAGTAAAGGCTAAAATTTGAGAAATTCAAATACCAGTCCAGCTATTGCCTGGACTGGAATTTTTGTTGTTGGAGCCCACTATAGTATGCGCAGCCCATGTGCAAGGAGGTATGAATAGGGCTCGCGATGTTGTTGCTGCAGAAGTTGTCACAACACGTGTCAAAAGCTGGGGATGTTGTCGTTGGAATCCAACGACATAATTTAGAACAACTCTGTTTGTACCATATCTGACCCTCCACTCATTCAACGACACGTGGATCTTAGAAACTCACCCAAGCCCCCAAGGCCTCGAACAATCGGCATCGGCTACCGATGACACTGTCTCAAAGCAGCAAACAGCCGCTATAGGCCCAACACAGTGTGCAATCGGTACCCCCTACCGATTCTGCAGAATCAACCTCGAAGCACCCGCCCGAAATATCTAAGGACTCGTGTCAACCTCATAGGGCCCTCCCACGAGTCCCACATCGAAAGTGAGTACTAAGAGCATCCAAAACTCCCTTTATAAATAGGCCCCTTCACTACAATACAGGGGTAAGACTTTTCAGCTTGACTTTTATACTATTACATTGTCAACAGCAAAAGCTCTTAGAAAACAATCTTACTTCGGCATCGGAGGGTCTTAGGCTGGTTCCACACCGGTTCCATAGACCTTACGAGTCTTAGCTTCCTTCTATTCAGGATCAGCATCCGAAGACAGGAAGAATCTCCATCTATCACTCAATCGATCTCCTAGATCGTCCACATCTCTTGTAAGTTGCACTCATCTCTATCTGTTCAGTTTTAGTGCCAACAGATTGGCGCCGTCTGTGGGAATCGCTTATCGATTAACCCATATCTCAAAAGAAACTCTGAGACCAAAAAATGAATCCATCTTCGGCCCTCCCTGCCGATGGAATCATCATCGGCCTCGGCGGTGAGCCAAGTCTGGCTCCCTTACTTCAGACACCGCGGCCAGAGGCGCCTGCTCGGCCAACCACTCTGGAAGCTCGCATGGAGACCCTTCAGCGGGAAATGGCAAGGATGCAGGAACACAACAATATCCTCGCCTCCAAACTCGATGACACCCAAAGGCAATTGCACGATCAGCAAACACAGTCAACCCAACTGCACAACAGTCTGGAACGAACCATACAGCTTCGGCAGGAAAAGTCAGTTAAGAGCGTACGGAAGCCTAGCGCTCAGGATAAAGGGAAACAGCAAGCCGCAGACAAACCCACTGCCTCCCGAAGACTGTTCGTACCCTCCCCCAAGGAGCGCTATCCAGACTATCGAGTCTACTCCGATTGTCGCGATAGGATCAACGAACAACGTAGGGAACGGCAGCCCTCACCCATCCAGATTCGAGCAAAACTCCGCGATCGGCAGTTAGAGGCGCTTGGACCAAAGTCCCCCTTACGCCAACGGTATAGCGCAGTCGGCCTGGAGGAAACAGATGAATCAGATTACGTCCCACCTTCACCAGGAAATACTAGCTCTTCCCGATCAACAAGACCCTCGAAGGAGCACCAGAGTCATAGATCGAACGGAGGAAACGATCAGCATGCCGGAGGTTATCGGAGGAGCCCAGGCCGAACGGCAGGTCAGGAAACTCAGGGCCACCACTCTGGTCGGCGTACAGAGAAAGACACAAGGGAGCCTTTCGGCAACAATCTCCCCTCTACCGATCCTACCATCCGTCTCCTCCTCCAGAAGATGAACCGCATTGAGGAAGAACAGAATCAGGCTCGGACACCAACTTGGGGGACGGTACAGCCAGGGCCGTTCACCAATCGCATCCGAACTTTCAGACACGAAAAGGAGGTTCAGGCCCTCCGAATATCGTTCTACTCCGGGGTGGAAGACCCCGTCACTCACATTCATACCTTCCAATCAGCTCTGGGTTGCAAAGGACTGACAGATGAAGGCCAATGCTTACTGTTCCCCTCCACCCTGACAGGAGCGGCACTGAATTGGTTCTACCGAATGGAGCCAGGTACGGTTGACTCATTCGATCAGTTGAAGCAGACATTCCTCAACCATTTTATGATTCAGACCGATCGCCTATATTCTGCCGATGATCTCTATACCGTTCGGCAGCAAGACGATGAGCCACTACGGGAGTTCGCAGCCAGGTTCAGCCATGAATATTCCCGATGTCCCGAAACTGATGATAGGGCAGCCTTCGGTGCCTTCAAAAGCGGCCTTCGGTCGTCCCAATTTCGGTATCTGGTCCACAGCAGCAACTGGACAACCTACTCCGAATTGATGAAGCAGACAGCCATCCACGCCAAGGCCGAACATTTCAATTCCAAGGGATCGGCTTCAGCCCTACCAAACAAAGCGGCAACAGCCGATGGGCCTTCGGCACAAGGTTATGACCGGTTCCCAGCGAATCGGACTGTGAATCCAGCCCCCTACCGAACGGCACCCCCTGAATCTGCTCCTTACGAGCCCCGAAACAAACGAAAGGACCACTTCCGGGATCGGCAGGACAGCAGCAAAAAGGGCAAGGACTCCGGCAGGCGAAACGCCTTCGGGGATCCGAAGAAGAATCGGCCAGAGGAAATTTTCACTCTGCTCAACACCACCTATGAACATGTCCTCATGACCGAAGGTGAAATAATACCGAAGCCGAGCAACCGGAAGCTTCCTCGACAGAACGAGAAGGACACAGGCGTCTTCTGCCGATACCACCAATACAACGGCCACGACACCGAATCCTGTATCGCCCTTCGAAGAATTGTTGAACGCCTCATCAACGAGGGCAAACTGGATCAGTATCTAAGCCCCAAACCGGCATCGGACAAATCGGCGAATCGGCAGATCAATATGATCAGTGGAGGGGCCCCCATTGCCGAAGCCAGCCACCGATCCATCAAGAATTACGTTCGTGCCGTTCAGCATCCCCAGATCCTCAGTGTAGCGGGAGGACGTAACGACAAGTTTCAGCGAAACGGCTGGGAACCTATCACCTTCTCTGAGGAGGAAGAACGAGGCATCATCTTCCCTCACTCCGATCCCATGATCATACGGGCCGATATTTCCGACTTTGACGTAGGCCGAATCCTCATCGATACTGGCAGTTCGGTCAATGTGCTCTTTGCCGATGCTTTTCACGCCCTCGGTACAGACCCTCGGCATCTGAACAGAGAGATCACCCCTCTCCTCAGCTTCTCGGGCGACGTTATTCAGCCGATCGGCAGTGTTCAGCTCCCACTTGCCATCGGCACCATCCCCCGACGAACGATCATCTACACTCATTTCCTGGTGGTCGACTGCCCAACGGCGTATAACGCCATCATCGGTAGGACTGCGCTCACAGGGATGAAGGCCATGCTGTCACCACACATGCTCCTCCTCAAGTTCCCCACACACGCTGGCGTTGGCCAAGTGCGAGGGGATCAATTGAGTGCACGGACTTGTTACGTTTCGGCAACCAAGGAATCGGCAAGAGCTACGCTTCGCGAAGCGTACTCTGTCTCTACCAAGATGACGGTACCGAACGGCAGGGGGACAGACAAACCGGATGATCCCAGAGATGAGGCCGTCACCCCACAGGCACAACCCGTCGAGGATTTGGAATCGGTCGCTCTCTCCGAAGCACAGCCCGACCGCCAGGTCCGAATCGGCACCACCTTGACTTCGGCCCTGCGTATCGATTTCATAGCCTTCTTGCGCCCCAACACAGAAGTCTTCGCTTGGTCATACGATGACATGCCTGGCATCGACCCGAGCGTCATCAGCCACAAACTCAGCATCTGTCCCACTTTCAAGCCCATCAGGCAGAAACGCCGAGCCTATGATGCCGAACGGTACGAGGCTATGAGAATTGAAGTGGAGAAACTACGGACAATCGGCTTCATCCGGGAGGTCACCTACCCAATTTGGTTGGCAAATTCGGTCCTGGTCAAAAAATCAAGCGGCGCCTGGCGAATGTGTCAGGACTATACCGATCTCAACAAGGCTTGCCCCAAGGACAGCTTTCCTCTGCCAAGGATCGATCAGATGGTAGACGCAACGGCAGGCCATGAACTTCTCAGCTTCATGGACGCATACTCAGGGTACAACCAGATATTTATGAGCCCTGCCGATCGCGAACACACGGCATTCATCACCGACAAAGGACTCTACTGTTACAACGTCATGCCTTTCGGCCTGAAGAATGCTGGGGCAACCTACCAACGCTTGGTCAACAAAATCTTCTCTGAACTCATCGGCACCTCGATGGAAGTTTATGTGGATGACATGCTGGTCAAAAGCAAAACAGCCGATTCTCATCTCCATAACCTCTCCCTCATGTTCGATGTCTTAAAGAAGTACCGTATGCGTCTGAACCCAAGCAAATGTGCCTTCGGCGTCTCCTCGGGTAAATTTCTTGGCTTCATGATCAGCCAACGGGGAATTGAGGCCAACCCTGAAAAAATCAAGGCATTGCTCGACATGCAGACGCCGAAGACGCAGAAGGATATTCAAAGCCTTACAGGCCGTGTCGCCGCCCTGGCCCGATTCATATCCAAGGCTACCGATCGATGTGCCCCTTTCTTCAAAGCCCTCAAAGGAAGCAAACGGCAGATTGTCTGGACTGCCGAATGCGATCGAGCCTTTCAAGACCTCAAGACCTACATGAGCAGAGCGCCCTTACTATCTACTCCTCTTCCCGGCGAAGAATTAATTATCTACTTATCAGTATCGGCAACGGCATTGAGCTCCGTACTCATTCGCAAGCCGAACGGCATCGAGCTCCCAATTTTCTATACTAGCCACGCCTTGCAGGACGCCGAGATTCGGTACCCTGAGTTGGAAAAGCTCGCCTACGCTCTCGTCCTCTCCGCTCGCAAGCTTCGGCCGTATTTCCAAGCTCACAGTATTGTTGTCCTCACCAACCAGCCTCTACGTCAAATACTACAAAAACCAGAGACATCCGGTCGGCTGGTGAAGTGGGCCATTGAACTCGGCGAATTCGACATCCGCTATCACCCTCGGCCTGCCGAGAAGGGCCAAGCCGTAGCTGACTTCATCTCTGAAATGACTACGTCCGACGAGGACCGTCCGGACGACATCGCCCAAGCATCGGCTTCGGCGTCCACAGTTGCTCATCCGACCGAAGGGCCCTTTAGCCCGTCGATTCCCATCTGGACTCTCTATGTGGATGGCTCGGCTTGCCAAGGGAATGGGCGCTCAGTAGCTGAAAATATGCAGCGACTCACAACTTGTCGTCAATCAGATACTGACGGAATTCGAAGCCAAGGATACTTCGATGGCTGCCTACTTGACGCATGCCCGCCGATTGCTACATCACTTTGACGCGTATCAGGTTCAGCAGATCCCCAGATCCGAGAACAGCCATGCCGATGCCCTATCACGATTGGCCTCAGCAATTGACGACAACGTCGGTCGCCACGTCCCAATCGAAATCCTCGCTCGGCGCAGCACCTCCGAAGCTGAGATACATGCCGTTCGGCAGGATCCGAGTTGGATGGATCCAATCCTCACCTACCTCACCAGTGGCACGCTACCGACCGACACAACTGAGGCCAAGACTCTCCGTCGCCGATCGGCACGCTACTTAATCATGAATCAAATCCTCTATCGACGTGGCCATTCCTTGCCATTGCTTTGGTGCATGACCCCGCAGCAAGGAAACTACGTCTTACAGGAGATTCACGAAGGAGCTTGCGGAGACCATTCTGGCGCTCGATCTCTGGCCTTCAAGACCATTCGACAGGGGTATTATTGGCCGACCCTGCATACCGATGCCACCACACTCGTCCAGAAGTGTGATCAATGTCAACGTTTCGGCTCTGTTCCAAAACTACCTGCCGAATCACTTACTCCGATTGTCAGCCCATGGCCCTTCGCTCAATGGGGTTTAGATCTCATCGGCCCCATGCCCCAAGCAACGGGACAGCTCAAGTACGCCATTGTCGCCGTCGACTACTTTACAAAATGGACCGAAGCCGAAGCCTTGGCAACCATCACTGCAGCGAGAGTTAAGCATTTCGTCTGGAAGAACATCATTTGTCGATTCGGTCTCCCGAACGCAATCATCACCGATAACGGAAAACAATTCGACTCCTCTCAGTTCCGGCACCTCTGCCACCGATTCGGCATCAACTTGTTCTTCGCATCTCCAGCGCATCCACAATCGAACGGCCAAGTTGAAGCCATCAACAAGATCATCAAGAAGACACTGAAGAAGAAACTCGGGGCAGCAAAGGGAGCCTGGCCCGATTTACTCCCAGAAGCGTTGTGGGCCATCAACACCTCCTACCGACGTTCGACTGGCGAAACCCCCTTTTCCCTTGCTTTCGGTACCGAAGCTGTTGTCCCAGTCGAGATCAACGCACCCTCGTGCCGAACGGCATCTTACAGACCAGAGCGAAACGAAGCCTTGCTCACGCTCAACCTGGACCTCATTGATGAACACCGTTCCCAGGCTCAGCTTCGGAACGCTGCCTACAAACAACGGACCTCTCGCTACTACGACTCGCGCGTCAGACGCCGATCGCTCAAAGTGGGGGACTGGGTCTTACGCAAGATCTCTCTCGCTACCAAGAACCCCAACGAAGGCACTCTTGGCCCTTCTTGGGAAGGCCCTTACGAGGTCGTTACCGTCTGCCGACCAGGAACTTACCGATTGCGCGGTACCGATGGTCAAACCCTCGGCCACCCTTGGAACATAGAGCATCTCAAATACTACTATAAGTGATCGCACCTTCGGTCTTGACCTCCGGTCGTTATATTTGTAACCGGTTTATTTCAATACACTCCCTATTCTATACATACGGCATTACCATACAGCAATATTATATCAAAAATATTCTACATACGGCATGCAGACATACAGAATAAACGGAGGTGAACAAATTTAACCGACGCAAAAAATTAACATATATAAACTTGCCACAAAGGGCAAACTGTATCAACAACATGCCGTTCGGCATATTTCCAAAATAAGGTTTTTACATTTTCCAAAATTAACCATACAAATCTAGTCTAAGGGGCAGGAGGATCGGCAGCTTCGTCATTGGCAGGTACGGGCTCGGCAGTGGCCGACGCTTCGGCATCTGGCGCCCTGCTGACACTCGGCACAGGATGGCCCTCGTCCTCCTCGCCACTGGAGTCGGTCTCATCGGCTTCCTCGGGCTCGGCATCCTCACCCTTGTAGGCCTCCACCATCTCTTCGGTCATCCCTTCTGGCAACGGCGGCGGATCCCGGAGGAAGTTCATGTTTAGCCTCTTATCAGCATTGTACTGCTTGAATCGGTACAGCAGGTCATCACACTGCTCCATGACCTCTTTGTCCAGCATCAGCGTGAACTCCTCCGTGGAACGGTATTCGGCAACGGCTTTCGCCTTCGCCTCTTCCAGCTCCCTGGCCTGCGACCGTTCGGCCGCTACCAATACCGCCTCCACCGCAGCCTTCGCCTCCTGCGCCGCAACCAGCTCCAACTCCGTCGCCGCCACCTTCGAAGACAGCTCTGCGATCTTCGCAGCATTCTCTTCGGCCCGCCGATCGGCCTCTTGGATGAGTTTTCCGGCCTCAGCGATCTTCGAACGGCCCTCCTCAAACTTCTTTTGGTACCGTTCGGCAGCGTTCACGGCCCGCTTGACGCAGAGCCACATTTCCATATCAGCCTGCAAAATTACGACGGCCAGATTAGTATCTACCGAATCAACAGATACTTCATAACAAAACAACTCTACACACTTACTGCAGCCTGAAGCCGGAAGGCACGTCCGGTCTGCTCCCGCACCGTCTTCATCGACAGTTGCTCGATCTCGGATAACTCCATTTGAGCGCCATCGATCATACTGTTGATAAACGCCACGGCCTTCCGAGGGCATGCCACGTTCACTGGCCCCTCCCCCTCCACCTCGTCATCGGGAATCAGCACCGATGCCCCTTCATCCAGCCCCCTAGGCTTCTTCGGCAACGGCGTCACGTCCAGAGCGCCTTCAATCATTCTTTTCCCCGTCACTTGGAGATGGACCTCCCGAACGGCTTCGGCTTCGGCCGCCTTCTTCTCCCGGCGGCGATCAGCCACCGTCTGATCATCCCCCGCCGCTGCCGTCTTCTTCGGCTTCGGGGACTGACCCTTCTTCTGCTTCGGGGCCCCCTGCCCCTCCAACCTCCTTCTTGTCGCCTCACTCATTGGGCGCCCACCTGCCACTGCAAAAACACAAGTCATGTTAGCAACGGTATTTCAAGCAGAAGAAAGCAGAAAAAATAATTGGCTACCGAACGGCATCTCTTACTCTGCCTTTTTTCTTCTTCCTCTTCCTCCTTGACTCTTCGATCGTGTTCGGCCCTACCGATCAGCCCTGCCTTGAACAAATTCCGGAAGTAGAGCAGCTCCTTACAAAAGCGACCTTCTTCGGTAATCTTTTCTCGCACCCGCTCTATCGCTTCCACCTCTCTGATCGGTGCGGCCGGCCGTTTCAAGGATACTACAACCAAATTGCAAACGGTCAGTTCAAAAAAAAAAAAAAAAAAAAAAAAAAAAAAAAAAAAAAAACACACACACACACAAACACCCCTGCCGAACGGCAGGTCCTATCCTACCGACTGTCTGGAAGGTCGTAGGGATTCGCCTCTCGACGATTACTCCTGGTGCCGATTCCCAATCGCCGGAGACAATCACACGGCGCTTACGCCATGTCTTTTGGGAGCTCGGCACCCCAACCACAAAGTGCCCACGCTGCCCTGCCGATAGACAGTTGGACTGTACCCACCCACCGTGATCGGCACTCTTCGCCCTGGTCACACTATACAGCTGGGCCCACTGCTCGTAGCTCGGTTCCCCCTCGCCAGCCAAGTTGAAAGCTGCGATCGTCCCGAGCAACGTAATCCAAAAGTTTGGATTATACTGCCCTGGTGCATACCCGATCGCCGCTAGGATCTTCTGCACCGAATGCCTCAACGGCAGCCGAAGGCCATGCTTTAACACGTCGGTGAAGAAGACAACTCCCTTGTCATTGTCACTAAGCGACTCCAAGGGCTCCGGAATCCGCATCCCTACCGATTCCGGAATATTATACTCCGCCCGAATCTTAGCCAGTTCAGATTCGGTCAGAGTGTTCGGCTCTAAGTTATCTACCCCAAAAACCAGTTTTGTGGGCTTCGCAACCGGTATCCGTTGCTTACCACTGACAACCCTCAGCACCCCCTGCCCTGGGGCAGCAACGGACACAGCACCCTCTTCGGCCTCACGACCCGAAGTCGAGGGCTCACCACCCCCAGTCACTCTCGTTGAAGTGCCCCCAGCTTCGGTGCGCACTCCTTGACCCTCCACTATTTCACAACTTGAAGACCTCCCAGGTTCAGCACTCTCACTTCCCTCGGGAGACCTCCCCGAGGACGATTCGTCCTCAAATGCCCTCGGACTACGCCTACCCTCGGATTCGGTATCTGACATCTACAAACACAAACGAAGGGAAACTAAGTGCTATGCTAGAATCAAAATCCTATTCTACCACCTAAACACCAATGTTCATACTAGTTCATGCTCGTTCATGCTTGTTCATACTTTATTCAAACCAATATTTTTCGGATTCAACACTTTGATTCAGAAAAATACAAAAACATAGCAACATACCCTGTTTGCACGGTGGTTCAAATTCGCCGGAAATCGCCTCCGCCTTGTTCACGCTCGCCGGAAATCGCCTGCTTAGCCTTCGCACGGTTGCCGGAAATCGCCTCTCACAAGCTCGCTTTGCTCTCAAAACACACAAGTCTTCGAACCCTCGTCCACTCCTCATGTTTATAAGGCCGATCTAACATCGGGAAACGAAGCGACGCATCGGAATACGGAACGACGCGACCCTTCACAACCATGCCGACACGTGTCACGCATGCATGGGGATGCTCAGACGTTGTCAGTTGATACTTCTCACCTCCTCAGAGACGCTTCAACTTCTCGAACATAACAGATCTCGCCACCCTCGAGCACAACTCCAATAGCGAACGGTTGGCGCACATTGGATGATTTCTCAATCACCTCTCGTGCCGAACGGCAGTCGCACATTGGATGATTTCTCAATCACCTCTCGTGCCGAACGGCAGGCGCACATTGGATGATTTCTCAATCACCTCTCGTGCCGAACGGTTGGCGCACATTGGATGATTTCTCAATCACCTCTCGTGCCGAACGGCAGGCGCACATTGGATGATTTCTCAATCACCTCTCGTGCCGAACGGCAGGCGCACATTGGATGATTTCACAACCACCTCTCGTACCGAACGGTAGGCGCACATTGGATGATTTCTCAATCACCTCTCGTACCGAACGGTAGGCGCACATTGGATGATTCCTCAATCACCTCTCGTACCGAACGGTAGGCGCACATCGATGGCTTTCCACTAGCCTCTTCAACCATTCGGTACCTGATGCCGTCGATTTTCCAAACTCACTCGCTCAGGCACTTGGGGGACTACATACCACCATCGGCAACACCGAGACCATCGTGTTCAGATCAGAATGCCGAGGACAGACTCAAGTCCCCAACCGAGAAGCTTCTCAATCGGCAACTTGGGGGACTACTGTTTGTACCATATCTGACCATCCACTCATTCAACGACACGTGGATCTTAGAAACTCACCCAAGCCCCCAAGGCCTCGAACAATCGGCATCGGCTACCGATGACACTGTCTCAAAGCAGCAAACAGCCGCTATAGGCCCAACACAGTGTGCAATCGGTACCCCCTACCGATTCTGCAGAATCAACCTCGAAGCACCCGCCCGAAATATCTAAGGACTCGTGTCAACCTCATAGGGCCCTCCCACGAGTCCCACATCGAAAGTGAGTACTAAGAGCATCCAAAACTCCCTTTATAAATAGGCCCCTTCACTACAATACAGGGGTAAGACTTTTCAGCTTGACTTTTATACTATTACATTGTCAACAGCAAAAGCTCTTAGAAAACAATCTTACTTCGGCATCGGAGGGTCTTAGGCTGGTTCCACACCGGTTCCATAGACCTTACGAGTCTTAGCTTCCTTCTATTCAGGATCAGCATCCGAAGACAGGAAGAATCTCCATCTATCACTCAATCGATCTCCTAGATCGTCC
Organism: Prunus kanzakura; assembly: GCA_020521455.1. Lineage (NCBI taxonomy): Eukaryota > Viridiplantae > Streptophyta > Magnoliopsida > Rosales > Rosaceae > Prunus > Prunus kanzakura. The sequence continues at coordinate 6,836 of BPUM01001015.1, read as the reverse complement.
ACATCTCTTGTAAGTTGCACTCATCTCTATCTGTTCAGTTTTAGTGCCAACAAACTCCATTTTTTTAAATTCCAACAATAATACAAATCAACGATCCATATTAAATCTAAGCTATTTTAACGGTAAAAAAAGATCCAATGATTGAAATTTAAATCCAACAGTCGAAATAATATTTTAAATTAATCTAAATCAGATCCAACCTAAAAACTAACTCCAAAATCTATAAATACCCACCCATTTCTGAAATAATCTACCAAAAATATTTTTTCTATTTCTCAATTTATTTTTCCTTTGTCAATTTCATTAATCTCCTTTCATTCTTGTTGAAGATGTCCACAAAATCTCAAAGACGTGTGAATTGGAGGCCCGAAGAAGATGAGGCACTGTGCAAAGGGTGGGTTTCCGTTAGTGAAGATAGGGCTATTGGCACCACTTAAGCAAGCGACACATTTTGGCAGCGTGTATATCAAAAGTTTCTGGAAAATTATCCGGGCATTTGTGGACCCGAGCGATGAACATACCAAGCCATTGCTTCTCGATTCAGGACTATCAACCAAAAATGTTTTCTTTAGAAGGGATGCTTGACTAAGGCCAATACGAACCAGCAAAGTGGCTCAAATCTACATGATGTGGTAAGTGCCCATTTTTATTAAAGCTTTAATTTTATATTTGTAATTCAAACCCAAAAAAAGAAAACCACCTAGTGAATTGCTATCCACGATCGCCCAAAAGCGACTATGAGGATCGTCGCCCGTATACACCAGTTAGAATAATGCTACACGTGTATCTCACTTTTGAAAGAAATAAATGAGTTTTTGTCATGCACAGAATTCCAATTTTACCCTTCTTCTCCTAAACCCAACGACAACATTGAATAGTAACCCAACGCCCTCTTCATTTTTTTTCTCTGTCTAGATTCAATACCCAAAACAAAAAACAAAAAAACAAAAACAAAAAAAGAAATAGAGAAATATAGAATTGCTAGATGCAAACACTAGAATGGCAAGAACTGTACATGAGGGTACCGTGCTAACAAAAAAAAATCTAATTCCCAAGAACTGTACATGAGGTAACGTGCCAGCAATTCAATTCCCAAGAACTGTACATGGGACGAGAATGCTTGCAATTCAATATTGTCCTAGTGAACGTTTACTCTTTGTTTTCACACACATTAATACTTTCTTGTCTATGTTATCCAATCTTGTTCGACCATAAAAAAAATGTTATCCAATCTTGTACTGGTTGTCCATGTTTTATTTTACGGAAAGAGTTCATTTACAAACAGAAATCACACAAGCACCCAAGCTCGAAAATAGTAAAATAAAATGGAATTAAGGGTAACATTTCAAAGGCAACACATGTAGAAACGAGGAATTTTTCAATAGGTGGGTTAGTTAAAGTTATTAGCTTAAAATTTAATAATAATATTTTTTTGTACTAACAATTTCTATAGTATTTCTAGGAATAAAAAGTATACATTAAATTATAAAAACCATGCTAGTTCATAGCTCTATTGTTTAATTCCTAATCATCTTTAATATAAAACAAATACATATTAAATGCAACCGAAAAGTACATTATTAAAATAAAAGTATGTTCAACAACATAATTGAAATTGTACATATTTAATGTGTATTTTTATTGATGCCCAACAATTAAATTCATAAAGAATTAGACTGTTTTGAAAGCCACGTCCTCAAAGAGGGAGCGTACCAAGATAATATCATGCACAAGTAGTTTAATACTCTGAGGGATGGAAGCTGCCGGATTGACACAGTGGATATATAATTGTTTATACCCCATTTTGGTCAATGGATCAAAACTGGTTACATCCCCAAAAGGAGATATGACAAGGGCCCAAGCCCAATAGTTGTCTATGGGTTACATTGCAAAAAGATTTTCTTGTTTGAAAATAAACACCTAGGCAAGTTCAAAAACCAAAGCCCAAGGGTAGGGGCCCAAAACGATTGGACCTCTGACAAATGAAAAGTCGGAAACTGTTCCAAACCCACGCGAGATTAGAAAAGGAACATCAACATTAAATGACGATTTGACTTTTCCCTTCCAGCGAAAAGCCAGCCGCCCAAGGAAGCCACCAAGCTAGAAGCCAACTTGCACATCAAATCGCCAAGTACGAGACTACTTCAGACCAGGAAACCAATTCGAAAAACTGGCGGTCCTCGCCAGGAAGATCGATCTCCCCCTCCATGGACCAGTTCATGACGTCAAATCAGCAAGCTGACTTTGAACGATAAGCAAATATCCTTACCCAGTCATCATCACTTAAGAGCTCTCCTGCCTCTATAAATAAAGGGCTTCCAGCACAGAAGAAGGGGACACTCTCTCCAAAACCAGACGCAACGTCTTGTAAAACACTCAAAAAAGCACTCAAAGCATTCCAGTTACTTCGCCCAGACTTCAGATAACCAGACGATCTCTGTGTTCATCTTTTTATTTCTCTGCCATTTCCATGGTACGATTAACTTCTGAAAATGTTCAATTCGAATTTGTATGATATAGCAGGCTATGAACCTTAGATCGCAGTGATAATGTATTTCTTGGTTTGGAAATAATGAGCATGGGTTTCTGTTATATCTCTCACTAATTTAAGAACTAAGTAGATGAAAATGATGGAACTCATATCTAAAGAACCTTGTTGCGTTCCTGCTTGCTTCTATTCCTATCTCTGCAATACTTAAGCTGTTTCATTTTCATTTCATTTAAATTACAAATATCACGAAGGGTTTTTAGCCCGAATCGGGCCATTTAGGCTTGAGGGATACAGACCAATCGGGCCCGAAAGTCACACAGTTGGGCCCGAAGTCGTGCTTAAAATTATATATATATATATATATATATATATATATATATATATATATATATATATATATATATATATATATATATATACATATTTGAATTCGAATTTAGGTCCACAAGCCCATACAGGGTATTGGCTGACCAAGAACTTTGTCCCTTTCCCTTTCTTGGATAGGTGTTGCTCGCACCAACCACAGCCAACATATACACGAGAGAAAGAATTATGAAGTCCTCTTAACCGGGGCATAGAAAAGAACTGATCCAGGCCAGTACCCCACCTGGTGCACAATGGCTTGAACAGAGGTTCAGGAAGAAGGCGCAAACTCCACATCATACTAACCACACTTGCTCATACCAGGTCTGTTGGACTGGTCATATCTCCAACAGTGGCACGCCTATCAAGCAGAACTCACGAATCAGAGGAGGCTCGAAGGTTAAGCCCAAGATGGGGCTGGACCGGACTTCTTATCAACCTGATTCAACTTTCAATCTCGTTGAATATTGAAGTAACATCTGCGCAGGCCAAAAAGACACAATCGGGGCATTGGTGTAGGTCCAACGATTCCTGTGTTCTTCCGAGCAGGCCTGATACGACGTTAGGCGAAAAGAATACTTAACAGGAAAAGAGACCAACAATAATAAGCATAGAATCACCTTCAATCATCTTTTTACTCCATCCATTGTGAAAATCATAAGCCAAACCATCTCGCAAAGCAAGGCATTCAGCCACAATGATAGCAAAGCAAGGCATATATAATTCTTTTCTTTAACCAGGAATACTGAATTCCATAATAAAAGTATGAGATGCCGTGATGTCCATGGTCGGTGTGAGCTTACTTTATTCAATCAACTTAAAAATGAGATGCCTTCATGTCATGAGATCATGACGTCACGAGGCCATGGTCATTTTTCTGATAAATAGCATCAAAGACACAGAATGTATCTTGCACACAGAATTGAGGAATTAAAGTGAGAGAAAGAAGAGAGAAAATGCCAACCCTACCAAGGTTTGTGGTGGTGACATCAAACACCAACGGGAAATACTTGCGGTACATAGATGAAGACACCAATAACGGTGTGCCAGCAGGGTATCTCAAGTTCTCCGGACAAGAGGCAGGGAGCCAATACGCAAAGTTTGAAGTGGAGGAGTCAAAGAGTAGCGGCAATGAGGGGCTTGTCCACATTAAGTGTTGTTACAACAACAAATACTGGGTAAGGCGTGCGCTTACCTCTAGTAGCTACTTGATCTCTGCTGTGGCTGATGAACCAGTGGAAGACAAAACTAATGAGTCGTGTACCTTGTTCGAGCCGGTGTACATAAATGATGATTACCTAGTCGGCGATGATGAAAGCACAAACCATATACTGATGCTCCGATTCCGCCATACCAGACGTGGAGAGTTCCTAAAGATTTATAATGGCGGTAGCAACCCAGCGCACTTCGGAGGCTTGTATATAGGGGATAGAAACCCTAACCCGCAGTTCGATGTGTTCACTGTCACCGATTGGGAATCGCTGTTCATGATGCTTCCCAAACATGTGGCGTTCAAGGGCCATAACGGCAACTTGCTCGGCACCCGCTTGAACGAGGTCTTCACCAGCGCCGATGGAGGCCTCTCCTTTTCCTCGGGCAAATTGTGGAGGCTGAACAAGGGCGATTGGATCTGCCTTGACGCAGATAACTCAACCAGCATCAAGAGATTTGCCGTCACTGAAAAAATTACAAGCAACGACTCAGAAGCATACCAGGAGGTGAAAGAGCTTGGGGTTTCAAAGGAGATCTATAACGTCACTTTCCGCCTCAAGGACGCCATGATTTACAACAAGAAGGTTGTCGAAATTGTCATTGGAGAGGCGGTTAACCGTACTGAAGAAACTCAAACTGTAGAGCTCAAGCTCTCGTATAAAAAAACTATGAGCGGAAGCTTGAAGTCCAGCGTGTTCAAGTTGGGCGTCCAAAGAAGCATCGACGGTGAGGTTCCAGTCATCGCAGACAACGGAAAGATTGAGGTTGATGAGTTTGCAGAATCAGTGGAGAGGAGAAAAACCGGGACAGCCACAATATTCACATGTAGTGTAAACGAGGTTGCTGTTTATAAGGTTGTGCTGACGGCAATGGCTATGGTGAAGGTGAGGCTTCTAGCGACCAAGGCTTCGTACGATGTTCCCTTCTCCTATACGCAGCGTGAAACTCTTACTGGCGGGCAAATAATTACCAACGACATGGATGATGGGGTTTACTGTGGCACCAATACCTTCAACTTCAAGCTCGAGACCACAGAAGAAAAGCTTTAAGATTTCACCAGTCAGCCAATACACTGTAATTCCCGCGGACTACCCTCACATACAGCTATAGAATATGGATTGTCGAATGTCTTCAAAAACCTGTTGTGAGCTTAATAAAACTTTGGGTTATTAGTTCTATTAGTCCTCGAAATTTGACCCTATTTACATTTTGATCCTTCAATTTCCAAAATCGTTCCTGTGGTCCTCCAACTTCAATTTCGTTTGGACAAATGGTTTTGCCATCAATTTTGTTATCTTTTCCGTTAAATACATGGACAAAATAGTCTTTTTATATTATTTTTAATTTCCATCTTCTGAATATTCCTTTTTTTAACAATGGGATTACTTTTGTACATTGCTTGGATTTATTTCCAGCTCAATAAATCAAAGGGCACAGTACATTTATTAAGGTAATATAAATTGAAATTAGGAACTGGTCAAAAGATGTTTTCTATTTAGACTATCTTAATTAAAGGTCCTATTTAGACCTCCTCCGTCAGGCAACTTTCCATCGGCCGACAATCATTGTTCTTTAAGATTAGGTGCAGACGACACCATTCCACGCTGAGGCCCAACACCTTTGGACTACATCATGGACAAATAAGGAAAGACCTGCCTATTGAAGATTTCTGTTAAAAAGAGTCACGTGTGTAACGTGACCACGATTTTGTTTCAGTTTTACCACCTAGAGAATTGCTATCCACAATCGCTCAAAAGAAACTGTGAGGATCGTCGCCCGTGTACACCAGTTACAATGCTACATGTGTATCTCACTTTTCAAAGAAATAAATGAGTTTATGTTAGAGAATTTATCAAAAATATCCAAAACTTGACCCCTAATTTCAAAAAAGGAGTGCTAGCAACTTTCTCTCTAACCTTCTCTTTTGGACCTTCTCCCTTCTTCTCATGACAAGTGTCACTTTCTTTACACTTAAAACAATGTCATTAATACATCACACACACTAGTTTTTGTTTTTCAAATTTACCCTTATTAAATGTATTAATTTTTTTTAATAACAAGCTAATTTTTTACAACTTTCTTACCATCTTGTTAAAAAATAAAATAAGAAAATAAAAACTGAATTTTTTTTTTAAAAAAAAAATTTCCAAAGAGAACGTGTGTTTTGTTAAAAACAAAATAAAGATGATAACAATGTCATGAAACAAAAAAATATGACATTTTTCTTATTTTTTTTATTATTAAATTTTTAACAATGTGCTAAAGAAGTTGTAACAAAATTTGAATAAATTGAAGGAAATATAAAAGCCAATACATTTTAAAAGGGTAAACTTGGAAAACAAAAACTAATTTGTGTGATGCATTAATGACATTGTTTTAAGTGTAAGGAAAATGACACTTGTCATGAGGAGAAGGGAGAAGGTCCAAAAAAGAAGGTTAGAAAGAAGGTTGCTAGCATTCCTCTTTCAAAAATGTCCGTTTTTGTAAAAAATTCCAAATACAACAGAAAACTCACCTAAATAGACACAAATGCCCTCAAATTTAATAGCCACATAAACCTAAAAAAGAAAACCCTATAAGATTGGGAATCTTTGTACATAGAGTTTGTTCATAGACGTATTGCTGCCATAGTCAAACGGTGAGTGCAGTTCTTCGTTCAATTTCTTCTTCGTTTCTTCGTTTATTCTTCATACTATATTTATAAAATTTCAAATATGATTTTGCTGACTTAATGTCCATATGGGTGCGACATTTCTGATGATGGAAATTA